>JAQQZS010000008.1:7409799-7422018 GCA_030068045.1 Platyallabes tihoni | reverse complement strand
TAAATTTTATATATATACTCCCCCCCCCCATATTTCTATATTTTGCAATATTTTATTATGCCCTTATTTGTACAGCTATTTTACTAGCTAAATTTATTTCTTTAATACTTCTTTTTATTGATATTTATTTCATGTATAAGCTTTATTTTCTTTTTTTAAGGTCACTGGCGGCCGTGCAAGGATTTCACTGCATATCGTACTGTGTATGACTGTATGTGACAAATAAAATGTGAATTTGAATTTTAATATACAACAAACATTAAGCACTCACTCTTGAGATATGGAGGCAACAATTAAAAAAAAAAAAACAGGAAAAAACTAAGGAAGAAAAAACAGGGAATGAATATGGCAAAACTCTTCCTGGCATTTGTGCGTTATGTTAGTTTACAGGAAATACAGTGACTCACAAGCTTTCCCATATCAGCAAAGCTTACAGCAGGATTGCAACAGTAGGACTTGAAGCTCCAATGACATCACAGACATTTTAATCTGGCAACAGCTTCTTTATTGATTTCGGTAAGCAGCCGATTAGGTAGCAGCGCCGCTTCAGTAAGTAAATAACGGAGGATAGACCATGTTTGCGCCAAATTCCGACCCTACCATCTGAATGTTGTAGCAGTAACTGAAATTTATCAGGCGACGTTTATCCAATTTTCTACTGTCCAAATTTGGTGAGCATGACCTCAAAAAGTCATTCTTCTGATGCTCACTATACATTTTCTATTTTTCAGACCATTCTCTATAAACATTAGAGATGGTTGTGTGTGAAAATCCCAGTAGATCAGAAATACTTAGACCTGCTCCGCTGGCACCAACAACCATGCCATGTGTAAAGGCACTTCACTTCCTCAGGATGTTTCGTGATTTACTTTAGCAACTTTAGCAGATCGTCTTGACCGTGACTACATGTACTCGGTTGCTGCCATGTGATTGGCCGATAGATATTTGCTTTAACATGCAGTTGAACAGGTGTACCTATAGAAAATGACCAGTGAGTGCATAATATTCCTTGTTATATCAGAAAATGTACTTATCGTTTGCGAAAGACTGTTGAAGATTATTAAGGATTATTATTGATAAGGAATTAGATTGACCAAGTATACCAAGTAATACCGAGGCAAGGCTAATTTGATTTCTGCCAAAATCACATTTTTAACTGCACTGTGGAATAATCTCTTTAAAAAAAACGCATGAGACGTTTCGGAGGAGTGTGAACATGAGAAAAAAAAAAGAGAGCATCTCACCTTACGTCTACGAGTTTTGATCATGAACTCTCTGGCTAGATGAGGGGCAGGCTGGGGCTCCAGTGGCCGAATAACGATGCTCTTGTCCAGGGGATCACCAGGAACGATCTGTAGGAAAAAAAGAAAGAAAGAAAAAAAAAAAGTGGTAGAAAAAAAGTGGAAACTTACAATTCACACCAGCTTACAGTTTTAAAGTTTGACAAGAGAATTTCTAATAATTTGCCACACACAAACCAGATGACAGGGTTTTAGCAAAACACAATCTGCTGATTCAGTGCTTTACAATGCAACCTTAAAGTGTCAAATCAAACATACACACCCTAAAGCTGACTGCATGTGTGTGTGGGAGGAGGATTATTTTCTTAGAAAACTCCATAAGCCTTTTCTTCTTCATAAGCGAAAAATTCAGAAGCTTAAGTGTTGAAATGACAAAGCTGACTATGAGCCACTGAACTACTCCGCTTCATGCTCAGATGAGATCCTGCCACACGTCCAACTGTGACTAAAGGTATTTGTCAAACAAACGTATGTACAGTGGGGCAAAAAAGTATTTAGTAAAAAAATGAGAGAGGCCTGTTGAGGCCTCTCAATTATGAGAGACAAAATAAGAAAAAAAAAATCCAGAAAATCACATTGTAGGATTTTTAATGAATTAATTGGTAAATTCCTCGGTAAAATAAATATTTGGTCACCTACAAACCAGCAAGATTTCTGGCTCTCACAGACCTGTAACAACAACTTTAAGAGGCTCCTCTGTCCTCCACTCGTTACCTGTATTAATGGCATCTGTTATCAGTATAAAAGACAGCTGTCCACAACCTCAAACAGTCACACTCCAAACTCCACTATGGCCAAGAACAAAGAGCTGTCAAAGCACACCAGAAACAAAATTGTAAACCTGCAACAGGCTGGGAAGACTGAATCTGCAATAGGTAAGCAAAAATGTCTTTCAGCATGACAATGATCCCAAACACACCGCCCGGGTAACGATGGAGTGATTCGTAAGAAGCATTTCAAGGTCCTGGGGTGGCCTAGCCAGTCTCCAGATCTCAACCCCACAGAAAATCTTTGGAGGGAGTTGAAAGTCCGTGTTGCCCAGCGACAGCCCCAAAACATCACTAGAGCTCTAGAGGAGATCTGCATGGAGGACTGGGCCAAAATACCAGCAACATGTGTGAAAACGTTTGACCTCAGTCATTGCCAACAAAGGGTATATAACAAAGTATTGAGATGAAATTTTGCTATTGACCAAATACTTATTTTCCACCATAAGTTGCAAATAAATTCTTTAAAAATCCTACAATGTGATAGTTGAGGTATACCTATGATGAAAATTACAGGCCTCTCTCATCTTTTTAAGTGGGAGAACTTGTACAATTGGTAGCTGAATAAATAGTTTTTTGCCCCGCTGTAAATGACAAAAGCACTTATGATTACACATCACGGGCTCTAAAAGCGTTCTTCTGTTTTTCCCCCTCTTACCTTTCATATCAAGTACACTGCCTGACCAAAAAAAAAAAAAAAAAAAAGTCGCCATTTCAAAAGGGTCAAATTTTTGAGTTGCATCAAGCAGAGAAAACACCTAAGGAGATTTTAAATTATTGTAACTGAACAATTGAAAAGAACCCTTCAACACGTTATAGACTGTAAGGAAGGATAGTGCTGAATGGTCAACTTGGTGGAAGTGAAATATAATCAGAAAAAATTATGAAACACTTAGTGGATTTGCATGGTAAGAAAATTAACAGTAAAAATCATAACCATGTTTAATACTGAATGTAAGGGCATTTCACAACGTAACGAGAACTCACAGGATTGGAACTTAATAGTTGTGTGGCCATAAAAAAATAAACAAATCATTTTCACACATGAGCTGGGCACCACATTGTGTGCTGTAATCAAAGCTAAAGGTGGCTAAATGAAATCTTAGAGTGTGCGCCTTCATTTTTGGCAGGGCATCGTAAATAATTTTATTGCATAATAATCTCTCTTTCACGTGTTTAAAACTAACATTTCAGTGAGATGCTAAGCTGTCTGTTTTTACAAAAATAAATTGCCAGCGTATGCACTTTGACCCGTCTGTGTATCTCAAACCGATTCTTTTGAAGCCACAATGCACTGATCACACAGCAATACAGTAGTGTTTCCATAGTAACTGGTTAATCACGGGAATTTGTAGAGAACATGCGCGGCATAAAACGGGCAGATTAAAACCGTAAAAAACTGTAGGTGCATCAAAGTTCCACTGGGACACATTTATGATTTACGGGAAGGAGTGGGACAATGATTTTAGGCAAAAAAAAAAAAAAAAAAAGAGACCAGTTTACACAAAATTCACTTTCTAAGTCATCTTTAGACAGACGTTCTCAAACGAGACTCCAGTGTACATACAAAAAACATGGAGACTCATTCGAATGTCTAAAAGGTTAATTTTGTGTAATAGGTCTCTTTCATTTTATTTTTTTTGCTCATTCCCATAAAATGAAGCCGGGATTTATTCCTATTGTGGTACTGGATGGGGCTTCAACACGCCAAATAGATTTTTCCCATAATGTCTTTTTCTTATCTGAGGTAGAATTTCTTATCTACCTCAGATAAGAAAATACCCTCCCCCGGCTTGTTATCTGTTGGGTGTGGCTTTGTAATAAATCTCATTTACATAAAAGCTTAAAAGCATTGGAACATTATAAGACAAATTTAGGAGACCACTAGGATTAATATATCATAATATAGAATTTTCTTTTAATCGCTAAAATATGGAACCTTTAAATGTAAACAGAGTTGTCTAGAACAGGAGAGTCTTAAGGACAGAGGGATTTCCTTTTTCAGAATTTAACACATACTCAAAACTGCAACATTAAAGAAACAACTCAGTAATTGCAAAACATTTCAAATATATATTATATAAACCTTTGTTTTCTGCGTAAGAGTATGCATGTATACCTGCCAATGATGGAACACACTAAGCGCGAAGGCCTGTCCCTGTGTATGCGTACGCAGATCAGTTTCAAACCCAAACGAGTCGATTGCAGGAATGAAAGCCTTGATGGTGTATAAGGGCGAACCAGGGATTGGTGCATCCTGAGTCACATGACCTCTGCAAGAAAGAGCATTGTTAACTTCATTAGAATGACGACAGCTCTTAATCACTTACTATAAAACCGAGTCATTTACTCGCAATGGAAAAGAGTGCTGTGAGTAATGTCGCTCTGTGTGTGTGTGACAGTCAGCAGAGTCAGCAGTAGCCTAATCTCCTTTCTCATCCACTCATTCACATGCGTGTTGTGTTGTGTTGTGTGTTACCTCCTGCGCGCCAGTACAGTGTAAACAGCAGACACACAATCAGCAGGAGCTTGAACCTCGACAAAGTAATAGGGCTCCATCAGCCTGGGTGTAGCCTGCAATCAACCAATCAGAGCAAAAACGTGGGTACTGGCATACAATCAAGAGCAACAGAGAGTTTGGGCTCATCAATTAGGATAATGGTTCGAAAGAGGAAAAGAAAAAAAAAAAAAAGAAAACGCTCCAATACAACTAATGGAAGCAGTGATGACTGTGCAGGGAGAATGACCGCGTAGCACAAGGAGAGAACCACCACCAAACTGCTCACCATGAGGAAGGCAGAATACACAACTCTCCTGGCGGTAGGAATGACCTGGCCGCCTCCTCTGTGTAGCGGCTCCTGAGCTATGACCGCATCCAGAATCTTAAACTTCACATTACGAATAGCTGCAGCAAAACACACAGAGTGGTACAGAGTTACCATAGCAACATCGTCTCACGTAATCCCTTAGTCCTGATTATTTTAACAAACACATGGAATATTAAATTTAACTAATTAAGCATTTAAATTTAGGTCTGTCCAGATCTTGGATCTTAGTAAGACATTTGAAAGGCGAATGCAATATTAATGCAGTATTTTTTATATTATATATTATATAGCAAATAATTCATGTTATTAAACAAAAAAGTCGACATAGTTCAAGTCAAATTTATGATTCATGCACTTTACTTATACTTTATACATTTAAATTGTTATAAATGGACTGTTTAGAAAATAAATGTGAAGAATCAGTACGAAATCATTATATATGATTTTAAAATGCTAGAACTTTTGTTTGAGGCGCATACAAAAGAGAAACTGATTACAGTTAAAAAAAATAATAAAATAAAAAAAAAAACTGACTTACGTTCATCACATAGAGGACCTTCTCTAGTTCCCCACTGGAAACCCTGAACGATACTATCCTTCACCGAGCCAAGGAGAGCTTTGTCCACCTACAAAAATGCATATATTTAATATAAAAATCAAGACGTGCAGGGACTGTTTAATAAATCACTAATGTCTTTCTATACCATCTGTGTGTCTACACCCTGTAAATATTTTTACAAAACAGATGCTCATCACCATCATTTTAATCCTATTTACCGCTATTCACACTGCTGTGGCCCAAATCTGATTTTTTTATTTTATTTTTTCTTGCACATATGTAACTCGGATATGATTTTTTTTTTCAGCCCAAACCACATGGTGTCTGATCTTTTCAGTTCTGTTTGGGTCACTTCCACATGCGGTCCTAAATCAGATACACATCCAATTAACACGACCTCGGTCTGAACGGTCGAACATAACTTACATCAATACTCGTCGCAACTTTGTGATAAAGATAGAGAATGACAGTGAAGGGCAAATCATAGTCATACAATCTGGCTGAAATTTATATAAACTCATGTCACGCAAGAATACCAATAAAAACAAGCAAAACTGTTTCATAAAAATTTAAGGCGTGTCGAGCAATTCAATGTCACATTCCATATTAAAAGCTGTCAGTAGGATTATTCCAACGCTGGTAACAAATGCTAACTAACAAAAATTTTATTTAGAACAGATGACAAGGGAACAACAGTGAAAAATAATGTAGGTGTTATGGGGGTCTGTGCACATACAAAAGTCTAATGCGGCTATAGGCAAACCTGACTGTACCAGCAAAAGAAAGCTGAAAGTTTAAAAGCAAACAAAGACAGAAAGAAACTAAAGACATAAGCCAAGTAAGCTGCTGGATAACCTGCTTTTGTTTTTTTATTGTTTTTTTTTGTTTTGTTTTTTTAACACATCACCAGACATATTGTTTCTGTGTGCGTGCGGGTTAAATTAGAAAAATGATCCGTTTAGGCACTGCTACAATTGCGCCCCAGCAGGTAAACCACAAAGAAGCAGAACTGAACTTTACCCTTATGCAGGAAAAAAAAAAAAAGAAAACAGTCAACACCTTTTCCAAAATCCCCACCATTGTCTACACACCTTATTCCACAAGAACAAATACACCCTCCGGCTTTTTAGAACATAACGGTATAGAAGATGAATGAATAAATGAACATGTAAAGTATGTCTAACAAAGGTTAACATTTTTCAGTTACGAACATTTCCAAAGAGTCATATTTACATACCTCGGACGGCAGCGTGTCATCTACTAAGATGTTGGGTCCAGTGGTGTCGGGTCCGAAAGCCCAGATAGAACGGGCTGCCAGCAAATCCCAGTCGTACTTGGTCTGGAAGAATTCTCCCAACTTCTTTCTATGGACAGACAACAGAAAGTGGAGTTGACAGATTGGAAGGCTGTGCACTAAATGGTGTGTGTGACAAGAGCAAGGGCTACCCAGAACTACACATGCTGGTCTCATCAACTCCAGATTGCAGCACAGCCGAGTACCATTACAAATACAGACCCACGCGCACACACACTCCAGATGTCGTGGAACCCATTGCCATGGCAAACTACTGGAACTACTCGTATTAGACATCTGAATCTTTTCCCACTGGCCGGATATCCAGTACCACCAGGTCCAGTTGTCAAAAGCGATATTTTTTTTTTTTTTAGATAATTTGATATTGGCAAAGATGACTAAATCATGCCCGCTACAATTTTTCCTTGACTTGGTTAAGATGTATGAGCTAGTTATATAAGCATCCAATCAGAGACCTTACAGTAACACTTGCTGGGTTTACCAACAGATGTACAAGAAGTCAAACTGGGACTTGTGATGACTTTTGTGATCAAACAGTTAGCCATATTAAAACATTTAAACGATGCAAAGGTTTTAAATAATGCTGTATGTCCGAGAACGACGATCCCAGCTGAGGTGGCTCGGAGCTCACTGCAGTTGTTTCCCTCGACAGTCAGTGAGTGGAACTCATGACCTTCGACTGAAAATAGATTACTGTTTCAGATGTGAAGCGGGCAGTCTGATCATGGCTCTGGCATACTGAGAAAACTCTGTATCCAAGCGCTTGGATAAGTGCATCAGTGTAGCTAGGGATTACGTAGAGACGTAAAAGGAGTTTTTACTCTCACATAATGATACAGATGTGGAAAGTTTTAACCATAATCACTGTGTTTTTTTTTTTTTTTTTTCAGACAGAGGATTAAAACTACGACCAGTTAATTTGTCCCTATGGTCTCTAAACGAGTTGTGGAAAAATGCGCCAAATGACGTTTTAATACTAAAGCTAACATGGACATGTGCGATGTCAAAAAGAGAAAGGTTTAACAAAGGCTGAGGCTTCGCACCTGTTCCATGTAATCTGCACAACTTCGTTCTCGATGTCTTCTGCAAGGCCTTTCTCCAAAGGTTCAGCAATCATTGTGATCTTGTTCCTGGAAAAAAATTAAAAGTGGGAGAACTGAGTTTTACTGCTTGTAATATATTTTACACATCACTTTTTAGTAGCCACCCGAATTATATGGTGAAACCTTTAACAAACGCAGTTTAAAATGCTGTGGTAGAAACAATCTGTGTGCCAAAAGCTATGTGACGTACGAAAAAAATGTCTTATTCACTTCTGATGAGAAGTTTCACTAAGACATTAGATTGCTGGAAACAAGGTTGTGGTGTGATTGTGTCTAGTTTCCCCATACTTTTTATTTGGTGTTTCAGCAAAGCACTTGAGAGACGATGTTTCCACCACTGTCTCGCAAAACGTCACTACAGGATCAGCTACCTGGGTTGAGAAATTAAGGCGTACTTTTTAGCATATAGAATATTATAGTATCTCCACATCGGTACACAAAGAGAAAACCAGCAAAATGTAAAAAAAAAAAATAAAAAATAAAAAGTACCAGAGACCGCATTGTGCTAGAAAGGAAGAGAGGCAATACCTTGATGTCAATCTCCGAGTACATCTTTCTCAGGTCGTGCATGACACAGTCGAGGTAGAGCTCACCTGTACCCAGGATAACGTGCTCTCCAGACTCCTCTACCTACACACACACACACACATACACATACACACATACACACACGTGTCCTGATTAATTAGTCTGTAAATTATCGAAATCAGCACAGAATGGTTTACAGTGCAGATAGATGAGCAGAGCACAGTGGAGTAATGGGCATTTCAGTGTACCTTTGTCGTAAGGGACGGGTAGCTCTTGTTAACTTTTCTCAGTCCATCCAACATCTTGGGCAGTTCAGAGGGATTCACAGGCTCCACAGCAATTTTGATGACAGAAGCAGTGTTGAACTTCAGTGGCCTGAAGATCTGAGCCTGAACACACAAGCGTGTAAGACGCGAAGTGATGAGTAAATCCTTACTCCTACCACTGATGAACAGACCCCATTAAGTCACACATTAGAACCAATAAATAGTAGGAAAGACATAAGCAAGTGATGAGGAACAGTGATAATGGAGATACTAACAGGACATTCTAGCACAGGGGGGTAAAAATGTTATGTGGAGGAGTTACAAGAACCGACTTCATGCCAAATATTCATTCTACTCCATTTTCACCTTTCTGCACGATCTGTTAAACTCATAATCAAGCAATACTGCCATCTAGTGACCACCTTCTCTCCAGACACCTCTTTAAAAGCGCTTCACAGATTCAGTAAAGTTCAATTCTATCCTCTGGCATAATTGTTTGTCAGTTTTTGTCTGGAGACCAATTACTCATTTTACACACAGTGTGTGTGTCTTCTGTTTTACCTCTTCATTGCCTCGAGGCTCTGTGATGGTGGCTGTTTTCACAATGGGCTGGTCACAGCCTTCAATTAGCACCCAATTGCCAGCAGGGACCCGATTCACCTCAATCTGATACCTACAAACACACACACACACACACACACACACACACACACACACACACACAAACACAAACACACACACAAAGAGGAATCAGCTGCAGGGCTTCAAACAAATCTAGACTATTTAACCACTACCGAAAGTACGGACCTGAAAGCAAAATCGTTGCAGCAGGTCATCTTAAATATATTTTACCCCACAGTAAATAAAAGACTTTGACACTACCTCTATAGGTGTACTATATACTCACCCATTGGCAAACAGCAAAAGATAAACATTTTGACCATCATTCTATAATTAGGCTGAATGAGCGTTAAGATCACATCTTTTCTATCTTGCATGTCTGCACTCTTACGATTAATGTAATGAGCTCTTGTTCCCACTCTAATGTCGTATACTTGGCGTCCTCATGGTCACTATTTTGTCTTCTGCTTTTTTCATGCGCCGATAAAGAAATGGACTGTATTAATTGGCACATAACACAGAAGGTTTTGGTGTCTACTTTTAGTGAATGTTCAAATCATTTAAGCAGTTTATAAGGCCGCACAATTAATTATATCTAAAAAAAAAAGTATATAAAAAAAAAATGCAATATGGACCTGTTCCAATTATTTAACTGAAAAAGCTTGCAATTTATTTCAGGCGATGTACACAGTTGGAAATGTATGTAGAGTTTGTCAATAATTTGTACAATGACTTGTTTTTATATAAAATTTTAAAATAAATATTGTGTAACATCACCATAATAAGATCTTCTGTCGATTGTTTGCTTTTAGCCTACATTAATACGTTTGAGTTAGTGCTGGGAGATTTGATCGCAGATCAATTTCACGAGAGACAAGAAAACATTTTACCCAAGTTACAATTAAGGAATGATTTTGTTTTTTGCCTTAGTTCACCGACAAGGTTTGACCTGTAAACATGTTCAATTGTAAAAAAAAATTTTTTTTTTCCCCCTAATGAAAGAGTTTGTTGTCCCCCATGTTGCAGACCAGACAGGATGCCATGTGAATACATGTGTTAGAGGTGGTAGTACAAGAACGAAAACAGAAAAAAAAAATAATCTTAATAAATGTCATGAGCAAGATTACGTTGATTAGTCTTCCTGAATGGCTGTTTTGATTACATTTTGACTGATTGCCCAGCCTAAATTTGAATATACAGTACAATGATATATTTAATAGTTAAATATCACAGTTTAAATAACTTTAAAAATCTGTTTGTTTTTTTAATCAAACCTGCAACCCTAGTACAATGTAAATGTAGTACACTATATTGACAAAAGTTTTTGATATTGTATCCAAAAACATATACTTCAATACGGAGTGGGAATTCGTGCCCATTCATTCTGTAGAGCATCTATGAGGTCAGGCACAGATGACAGACAAGAAGGTCTCCGCTCCACTTCAACCCAAAGGTTCTCAGTGGGGTTGAGGTCAGGGCCTTGCGTGGGCACATCAAGTTCTTCCACACCGAACTCATCAAACTATGCACTGGGGCGCAATCAGATTGGAATAGAAAAGGGCCTTCCCCAAACGATCATATTAAAGTTGGAAGCATTGTCCAAGATGTCTTGGTATTCTGAAGCATTAAGATTGCCCTTCACTCGGGATAAGGGGCCTGATTGAATTCGATAATTAACAGGTTTGGCCAAATAACACTGTCCATATAGTTTAGTTTATGAAGAATTTGCCATAGATATTTAACAATGCTAGCAAGCTCATACATGATGATAAAAAAATAACACAATAAACGACAACAAATTAATGCAACAATACACACAGATACATTATTCAGACTTGTTAAAACTCTGGATTAAAATGGCTGCCAGAATGCACACTGTTTTAAACAAGGCTCCCACATTAAAAAGGGGGTTTTACCTGGCAACAGAAATCCAGAGGCGTCCGATGGTGCAGATCTGCGAGTCCTCTTCGTCCTCCAGTGTGTAATTCTCTCCTAGAACTTTCACGGGCTGCCCCGCCTGCAGCGTTCCACTCAGAACCCGACCAAAGGCGTGGAACTGCACTCCGTCATCTGTGCTGTACATCTTAGTGGTGTGGCACATTAACGGACCCTGAGAGGAAAAGGAAAAAAATTAGCACTGATCATGATGGTACTGCTGTTATACAAGTATGTGTGCACACACAAAACGAAATTTGGGTACATACATCAGGGTCACACTCAGTCATAGCCTCCCCCAGGTCCGAGTCCAGCCCGCCAGTGTAGCTATGCTCGATCTTGGCTCTGGCGCCCCCTTGAGGAGACGGGATGTGCTGCACGCACATGTCCACCAAACCGGTGAACTCTCCGAAGAAGCGGTTGCAGACGAGCCGCAATAGAGGACGGATGTTGAGTTTGAGCTCCTCTTTGGTCAGGTGGATGCCCAGTTCATCCAGTACCCGTGGCAGTGAAGTGTCAACATCCCCGACCACCTGCAGTGAGGTTTGAGAAATTCAGACGTTTAACTTCTAAAAATAAAACCGTTCACAACATGTGCATAAGTGATTGGAGTTTAACCTGTGAGAGGATCTTGTAGAGTGGCTCCAGGACGAACTCGACAAAGCTGCGCTGAGAGTTACTGTTGGGGGCTTTTTTAGTGAACTTCCTCCTGATTGACAAACAGCACAACCAATCACATTCAGAGGAGGGGAAGAAAAAAAAACCCCACAAATTTAAAAGAGCAGTTACAGAGATGCTCACGTCTTGGGATTGAAGTAGATGTCTCCCCAGAGTCTCTTTGCAAACTCGTTGTAGTTTATGTCACCTGGAAGAAGAAGAAAAATTTTATTTTTATTTTTATATATATATATATATATATATATATATATATACACACACACACACACACACACACACATATATATATATGTGTACAGGCCAAAAGTGTGGACACAC
>JAQQZS010000008.1:7394557-7405981 GCA_030068045.1 Platyallabes tihoni | reverse complement strand
TTATCATTGTAGAGTGATTGTGTACACACTCTCCTAACACACAATGCAGTCCAAACAGCTTGAAAAAGTCCATTTAGTATTGTATGTCCCCCCTTTAAAGGCTTTGGATCTTTTACACTTGATCATAAATACAAATGTACAAACAGCTCGATTTTATATATTTTTTTAATAATAAATCTAATATATTTATAAAATAAATTTAATAATAAATAAAAAAAATTTTCTGCGTCTCAAGGATGTAAGAACTTACTATATCTGAAATATTGACCAAAAGAATCAAAGATATATTTTATTCAAGTTTTGAAACTCCTCTGTTCACACAGACGCTGATCTGATAAGATGCGTATTTAATCACGATAAAACTTTTTGACATGTGCAAAGTGATCCTGTCCACTGTGACGCTACTGGAAATATAATAATAATAATAAGCATTTATCTCCAACTTTGATGTCAGGTTAGGCTTCCCATCTTTTATGATTAATCTCACCTTCCACGTTATGATTGGTTACAAGAATTCAGTCTCATCTATGATTGGTTAAATGTGCTGTACCATGTCTCAAGTGTTGATGTTAACATCAAGTGTTTGCATGGGCAGTATTTACCTACTAGTTATTAGGAATGATTTACACCACCCTAATTACGATCATGATTGAAAATTCATTCCAATCGGGCCGGATCGGGTCAGACAGTTTTTAACGGAGGTGTTTACATGACACATTTTTATTTTTATTTCTGGGCCATTATGGCAATTATTAGTGGAATGTTAAAAGTCCATGTGTTATTTTTAACACAAAACCCTGTAAGTGTTTTTATTTTACATTTTTGTTACTGACCTTGCCATGGTGTAAATGACCGCACAGAGTGATATTTCTAATCAGCTCGGAGCTGTCCATTAAATCAGCGAGAAACCTGCAGAGAACATAAACGTTTGGTGCAACTTTACATCATGTCTGTTTTCACTCAGAAGGAAGACGTGGGATATTAAGTATAGAGACTCACTCCATTTCATAAACTGTAGCTGGCAGCTCCTGTTCTGTAAGAGTGAACTGCTTGGTCTTCACAGGCTTTATAATGGGTTCTTATGGAAAGAGAAATAGAATTATATGTTTACTGGAGACTTTGAATATCCAAAGACATAAATATCTGAGCACCTTTAATTAGAATACACTAGATTTTGTTTTTTAAGGTTTTAACTCAAGCTTATAAATATAGATAAACTTGACGTCATCATGATATTCACCGGTAAGTGGTTGTGTGTCCTCCTCCTGGACGATCGTCTCCACTTCGGGCCCATAAACTTCCTCAGCAGTCGGATAATACTTCTTATCTTCATGCAAAACTACCTCCATGCCGCCACCATCCTCATCACCGTCAACCTGGTCATCATCCTCCTCATCCTCATCTGCCTATTAGGACCACACAAAGATTTTACTTTCTGAGAAAACGCAGAACTATTTTGTTCAGAGAAATTTTTCTCATCAATATTTGTACCTCAGCAGCCTCTCTGTCATCTGCCTCTATGTCTTCATCCTCATCAGAGTCCAGTTCTGGCCCGATGTAGTTCCCGAATTCGTCGTACAGATCTGTCTCCATGGCGCCGAGAGCTTATCGGGTGTGGCTTCAAAAAACAATTCTGACACCTTGAGCAAAGCAGCAGAGAACACAGTGTGAAAATAGATGAATACAGATTAAATCTTTCCATACTGATGACTTCAAGATGACTTGGAGCATAAAACATTAGTTGATTCAAGTGGAAGAATCATACTTTTTTTTTTACAGCTCAATGCACACATTTATTTTAATAAGCCGATATTGCACTATGCTCATCAGACTTTAGCGCTTTCATGCATAAATGTCTATTTTTATCTGAATAATTTTTTCACTTTCTCATTCTTTTTTTACTTAGAATTAAATGGATTGTCTATGATTTTGAAGAAGGAAAAAACTGAAATTATATTCGAACTATGAATACTGGGAGACTTTCTATGTGGTAATATTAATTATTACATTATTAATACTATTAATAATCATTTTTTGCATTTAAGTAAAAAATATTTTTGACTAGATCATTTCCAGTGTCCACAGAAAAAAAAAATCCCCAAACATACACATTACATACCCACACTCATACCCATCAATCAGCCATGACATTATTACCCCCTGCCTAATATTGAGTAGGTCCCCCTTTTGCCACCATAACAGTAATTCCCCGTTCTGACACCTTTCTAACAGAACAAGCATCAAACTTTTCACTAGCTCTCTGATCGGATCAAAATTACACGGACAAAGCCTTCCCTTCCCATGTGCATCAGTGAGCCTTGGCTCCGTCATTGGATCACTGGTTTTCCTTCATTGGATTATTTTGTGTATGTCCTGATCAGGAACATCCTACAAGACCTGTAGTGTTGGAGTTGCTCTGACCCAGTCCTCTAGCCATCACAAGTTGGCCCTTGTCAAAGTCACAAATCCTTACGCTTGCCAATTTTTCTGCTTTCAACACATCAATAAAAGGGACAGGATTTTTATGCATATCACACCAACTTCCAGGTGCCACTGTAAGGAAATAATTAATGCTCTTTACTTCACCTCTCAGTGATCATTTTATGGCTGATCGGTGTACATGTACACATTATGTCTACCTGCCTAATATTGACTCTGTCCCCCTTTCTGCCACCATAACAGTGATACACTGTGTGTTCCGACACCTTTCTATCAGAACCAGCATTAACCTTTTCAATCAATTTTCTCTACACTAGAGCTTTCATTGGATCGGACTACACAGGTCAGCCTTCTCTCTCCACGTACATCAGTGAGCCTTGGGATCCCATGACCCTGTCACCAGTTCACTGGTTTTCCTTCTTTGGATCATTTTCGGCATGTCCTGACAACTGCAGTCTGGGAACAACTAACAAGAGCTGCAGTTTTGTAGTTGCTTTGACCTAGTGCTCTACCCATCACAATTTGGCCCTTTTCAATGTCACACAAATCCTCATGTTTGCACATTTTTTATGCATCAAACACATTAACTTCAGGTAAAAAAAATAATAAAATAAAAAAAGGTTCACTCGCTGCCTAATATATTCCTCCTACTACCAGCTGACACTGTATTGAGACATTGAAAATGTAGATACTGTAAAAAAGGCCAAATTGTGATGGCTGGACAACTGGGTCAGAACAACTCCAAAATTGCAGATCTTGTGGGATGTTCCCAGGCTGCAGTGTTTAGCACATACCAAAAGTGGTCCAAGGAAGGAAAACCTGTGAACTGGAGTGACATGGTAATGGGTGGCCAAGGCTCACTGATCAAATTCAAATTTTATTTGTCACATACACAGTACGATAGGCAATGAAATGCTTATACGACTGCCTGTGACCTTTAAAAATTTAAAATTTAAAATATATAAGAAATATAAAACCTGTCTGTACAAAAGACAAAATAACAAATTTAAATGGAAATTGTGATGCAGAAAGTGTGATGCCCTTGGTCTGGTCCAATGTATTCCGATGCAATAAAAGAGCTCCTGTAGCTCAAATTGAGGAAAAGCTTAATGCTGGTCACATTTACATACAGATCGTCACTGTTTTGGTGGCAAAACGAGGGACCTATTCAACATTATGCGGCTGGTCATAATGTTTTGGCTGATCAGTGTATTATGTATGGAGGGATTCCCTGGGCATCTGATCTTTTACGTTTTCGATGCAAAAACGGCCTTGATAATGAGTTTGCAAATTCGCTTGCAACTTTATTAATGCAAATATATGAATCTTTGTATCTAGGATCGAATTACTCCCTTAATAAAGTGCACTACACATGGGGGGCAGAATAAAACACCCTGCACCCTACTTAGCCAACAGCAAACTCATATCATATGCGGTTCCCTTAAGTTAAACTAACAAAATGAAAAATGTCCCAGTATGTATTTAACACCGAAACGCGCATCTGCACAACTCAGCATGACTCTCTCTCTCTCTCTCTCTCTCTCGTGCGCAGTGCATGTGAATGAATGGCACTTGCAATGCTACAATGCTAACGTTAACATTACACACTTCATCCTGTTCTGTCACATCCCTGAACAATGTATAATAATTCACCTAAGTATATTTATATTTACGTGTGCATTAAACTAAAGATAAGAATGCGCAAGAAAAGTTAAAACTTACGTATTAACGGGTTATTTGTTAAGTGTTTCCAAACACCATACGGCGCCAGGTCCTCGCACAGCACAACGTAAGTCGGACGTTATTGACGTCACGGGAAAGGCGCCTTTTTGAGTTGCCTGATTAAAAATGTACTGCGCATGTGTAGTACAGTCAGTGTACAGTATTTAAGTAAAATGAAAATATAATAAGGTAATATTTTTTCTCCTTCATGAGATCAAGATGCAGTCGCCTGATAGTTTAGGACTGGAGTTTCCTAAAGTCTATCTGAGCCTCAGATAACGAATTAGACTCCATATTAATTAAAGACATCAAATGTTATGTTGAACTTCCGGCCTCCTAACACACAGTATGACACTGCAGATCAACATCCGTTTTCAAGAATTTCATATTTCCATAATTTCCTTTACATTTTATACAATTTAGCCTACCACTGAGCCACCAATGCCTCCAAAAAAACATTAACTGTTATTAACCATATGTAGTTGTGGGCAGTGGTGGCTCAGAGGGCTAAGGCGCTGAGTTACTGGTCGGAAGATTTTCCATTTGTTTATACACAAAAGACTTTCATTCGTTCATTCATTCATTCAATCATTCATTGTCTATACCACATATACAATGTCGCGGGGGGCCTGGAGCCTATCCCAGGAGACGCCAATAAGCCTAATCTGTATGTTTTTGGACTGTGGGAGGAAACCGGAGTACCCGGAGGAAACGCACCAAGCAGTTGAGGGGAGAACATGCAAACTCCATGCACACAAACCAGAGGCAGGAATCTAAACCTTGACCGTGGAGGATCAAAGTGACAGTGCAAACCACTATGCCACTGTGCCAACCTGCACATAAATTTAAATTACAATATTAATGTGCGGACACTTTTTAGAGAAATACTTATACAAAACATTTTTGAGACCTATTCTCCTGGAATAGTAATTAAAAAATTATGAATGTACTAACAGCTTATATCAAGGTTATTACAGTTAATCGAAACAAACAGTTAGTCAAAGGACAACAGTCACATGACGAAAACATGCATGTGAGCTGAACTGCCTGATGAGGACGCCATAACACACCATTCTGCTGCTTTATCAAATCCCCACCTGCTGTTTGGCTTCATACAGCAGACCTATGTTTTTTCCTCATAGGATATACGTGTCTATTTTAAGACGTGACTCAAACTCTAGTCTTGCTAATAGGTTGATAACATTTCCGTGTCTGTCTCTGCAAAGCATTTTTTAAAGGTTGAAGTTGAATTGGGCTTGTACACTGAGTTTCACCTTACAATGCAAAAAAAAATGTTCACAAAAATTTTATGTACCCATAGTCCCCGACTCGAATAGTGTTGTTATGGCAGGGCATAGACATGTTTATAGTCTTGACATTTAGAATGAATAGACATTTTGATCAGAGAGATCTGACGCAGTAAGTAAATAAATCTAGCATACACTTACAGCTTGTGTACGCACTCACCTGTGCACCATGCTCTGAGCTGGAAATGACTTTGAAGAGAAAAAAAGGCCAGTGGCTTTCAGCATTTTTTTTTTATTATTTATAGTTTGAATCAATAGACTTTGAAGTCATCCATCTTCTGAGAGAAATACAAATTTGATCTTGAAAGTAGGTGTGAAAGAGAGAAAGATAAGAAGAGAGATCAAAAACAGAGGTCGAACCATTTCACAGGTATCTTCACGTACGTAGCGACTTTGAAATGGATACCTGAGCGTAGTAGTCTGGGACACACAGTCTGCAAAATAACAAGTATGGAGGGGGAAAAACAAAGAAAAGCATGCAATAAGGCATGCAAAACCGGCCGCCGCTAGTTTACAAGGTGACAGACAGGAGGAGGGACAGTCTAGACCAAAGAGAGACAAATAAATAGATAGACGTAGAGGCACACTTGAGATGTTGCCTTTTGAGGCATGAAATCCAATCACTGTACATTGCAAAGTGTTATTATATGAGAGGACAGCCAGAACACTTGCATGTGTTTTTAGTTGAGCAAGAGCCTGTGTTGACCCCTTTCTCCACTCTGTTAATCCACCAGATGAGACTTTTCCCAGAATGCAATATTGTCCTGTATGTGGCTCACTGGCACTTGAAAAACAAAAGCGAAAAATAAATAAAGTCAGGCATCACATTTGCGAGAAGGTCTTCTATATGTGTGATGTCCTTATATAGGGGTTGAAACGTATCAAAATAATCACTTGTGCCTCATTCGTGCTTCTTTGAGGAAAGCTCGAATTATCTTAACCTAATGACTTGTGGGAAGTGCGAGGTTACGAAATACCAGTCAAGCCTATTTACTGTGGAGCGCTCGAGGCCGAGCATGTACCCGACTACTGCCTGCCAAATCACTCTAATTATTTTGTAGCCAGCAACAAACTCACAGCGATGCCTCATAATGACATTACACCACAGTGCTACCGAGGGCTCCTTTCATATCGAGCAAGGATGTTTTTCTATAATTTTTCTATAAAAGCAACTCAGATGACAATTCCAGCTGCAAGGCTTATGTTAATGTGCAAAAACAACTTTTTATTAAGGAATTTGTTTCATATATATAAATGCACTGTGAAATCCTTTTTTTTTTTTGCATATCCCAGGGTCGGAACCCATGGCCAGCTATTATACGTAGCCCATGGAGCAGCAGACAGCATTAAGGGCATTGCTCAAGGACCCAATAGTGGCAGCGTGCTTGAATCGCCCCTGACCTTATGATCAGTATCCAAGAGCATTATCCTGCTGAGCCACCAATGCCTGCTATCCTTAACATTTCAGGAAGGAGTCTCAAGTGTTAGAACTTTGTCACAGTGAAAGTTTAAATTGTTCTTTTAAGTTTTCCGACATGGGAAAGTCTTCAAGAGTTTCCATTTACTCAGGAACACACCATCGGCCAAAATATAGTATTGGTGCTGATTATATATTTTTTATGTTATGCACATAATACAAAAAATGTGTGTGACAAAGAAGCTACTTCTGAAGTTTATGCAACATGGAAGTGACCAATCTTGCTTCCCTAAAAATTTCATGTTTTTAGCTTCAGCCGTTTTGGAGAGATGGTTTTATATGTGTCTCAAAAATGGATATTTTTTCTGAATTTTACTGTCTCACTTCACTCACTCACTCACTCATCTTCTATACCGCTTTATCCTGTATTCAGGGTCACGGGGACTGGGGCCTATCCCAGGAGGCTTAGGGCACACCCTGGACAGGGTGCCGAACCATCGCAGGGCACACACACACACTATGGGCAATTTGGGAATGCCAATTAGCCAACCTGCATATCTTTGGACTGTGGGAGGAAACCCACCAAGCACAGGGAGAACATGCAAACTCCATGCACACAAAGACGGGAATCGAGCCTGGCCTGGAATCGAACCCGGAACCTGGATGTGCAAGGTGACATTGCTAACCACTACACCACCGTGTCACCCTCTGTAGTGTCCTTAACCATGCCAAATTCATGTTGCAATACTCTGTAAACAATACAATACACTGAATAACTTGGCAAAACTCAAAAAATTTGAGGTAATCAGTTACATCTAAATGTTAAAGTAATGATGTTTCCAGTTTAAAGTAAACGGAACTATGAGTTTCCTTTTATCTGATGAAATATAAATTTGCATGCAAAGTTGCAAATAAATAAATAAATAAATAAACATGGATCGGGAGATAAGAAGCATTAAGTATTATGAAATATGCTGTTGAACATTCACTTTATTACCTAGGTGAGACACTTTTTAGCATCACTACCATGTTTTGGCTGCATGCATTAAATTTTATATATATATATATATATATATAGTATTAATTTTATAAGAAAGAGTAAATAAATTGGTTATTTTTTATGGATATCCTCCTCTTCATTTCAAGCTGCACAACACATTACTCCATGACTGAAAATGAAGAAATTTTATTGAATTTTATTGAACTCATTTATAATGAAAATACATGTTTACAAATGGGTGAAATTACATCTTTGGTGACCTTAGCTGACTTCCTGTATGTGTGTGTGTGTGTGTGTGTGTGTGTGTGCATTTTTTCCGGAGAGGGTATGGAGGGATCGTTTAAACTCCAGGGCTGGGAAGGATCTGCTTTCCCGAAGGCTTCGCGCCAAACATCTTAGACGGAATCATAATAAGGGCACACACATGCCGATAATGTATCATGAAAGGAAATACCTGCCATAAGGAGGTATGCATATCTTAGAATGCAAGGCTGGCTATTTTTGACTTTAGACAAACAGGCAAGTGTGTGTGATTGGGTGTGTCTGTGTGGATAGATTTTTTTTTTTTTTTTGGAAAAAGCCTAGAAAAATTGTGCTAGCATTTGGTCACTGTGCTGTTCTGTAAACAGGACAGCGCAATTTAATCATGTTTTCATTACAGAAGTGTGCAAGCAACAGTGTGTGTGTGTGTGTGTTTGCCCGTGTGCTGCATGTGCAAGTATTCTCCGAGGTACTGCCCTACAAACCGCCTCATTTCTCATCCCGCTCAGCACACCTGTGCAGAGGTGAAAATAAATGGCACGCATTTGCTCCACACATCCCTCACTCCCAACGACTGCCTGCTTTCCTGTATCAGCTATTTATCATATTTATCTCTCTTTATTCACACACACACCCATTCCTTATTACTATTCATTCTTCAGTTTCATGACTTCAACAATTAAACACATCAGTCTATCTCCATGTTCTGGTAATACTACTCAACGTCTATAGTAAATTACTTCCATTGTGAATTTCCCTCTGGCTCCTGTGCAGAATCTCAGCTCTCGTCCTCTCCATCACTGCCTCTCTGTGATTTATTACGACTGTCTAACACACTGCTATGGCCTGTTGTATTACTAATCATTACAGTAGCTCATTGCATCCTGGAGCTAATCTGTGCTTGCAACTCTTCAACACAACTATCTCTCTCTCTCCCTCTCTTTTCTTCCATACACACCCACACCTGTTACTCATCAGTCGGTCCTCTTGTTAATGAGGCTGATGAGGCTCTGGAGGCAGGAGTAGAAAAAAATAGAAAGACACTGCGTCACAATAGTTTGCATAATAAAAACAACAACAGGCTCATTAAAACTTGCTGGCTCTGTAATTTCTATCTATCTATCTATCTATCTATCTATCTATCTATCTATCTATCTATCTATCTATCTATCTATCTAAAGAGTAAAGAGTAAATATGTCTTTTAGAAAGCTTCTTTAAGCAGTGATTAATGAAACAAAGTCAATAATCGAAATGACGACCCTTTGCATAGTCTCAGGTACAATTTGTGCAAGGAAATTACTGAACATCGTGCAGAATCAGGCACAGTCCACCTAAGATTATTTGTCACACCTGGTTCTTTTTCCTGCATGCAAATCCAGAAGCTTTCTTTTTTTTTCTTTGTCTGAAAAGTGGTCTTTTACATAATATGCTGCTTTCTTTTCTGGCCTACAGATATTTTCATGGGAGATCCTGCATTTGCATGCCGGGGTTCTTTAATATCATGTGCAATATAATTTAAACATATCATATGCAATATTGTTTAGCAATAGCATGTGCAATATTGTTTAGCAAAATCATGTGCAATATCAATTAGTAAAATCATGTCCAATATCAGTTAACAATATCATATGTTACATAATTTAAAAATATTATGTGCAAAATTACTTGCTACTATATTACTACGTAATTACTGGTGGCTCAGTGGTAGGTGATTCACCTGCCATGCGGAAGTCCCGGGTTCGATTCCCAGCCAGTGCCCAAACCCCCCAGCCACTGGATGCATTGCCGGTCCCAAGCCCAGATAATATGGGAGGGTTGCGTCAGGAAGGGCATCTGGCGTAAAACCTGTGCCAAGTTGTTGTACGCAAAGCAATCAAAAGAAAATTAGGGAAAATGAGTATGAAATGTTTGTCCCTGATGAGCAGGCAGAGGGAGATGGTGGCAAGGAAAAACTTACAGCTGATCAGCATTTGACGCCGCCCACTGAGTTTGATGGGTGACTTTGACAGATTTAATTATTTCATAGTGCGTGACAAAATGGTGACTAGCGGCCATGAAATAATTAAACTAATCATTAAATAACTCAATCGTAAAATACATTATTAATTTAAATATTTAATTATTCCCTGACTGAAATTTAATCACTTAATTCCACTTTTAACTATTCATTTAATGACATTTATTAAGCTAATATTATTATACAGTATTAAACAGTATATACAGTATATGGTGACGTGACCAATAATGATAAGATTCAATTATTTGTCACATGTACCTTACAGCACAGTGAAATGATTTTCAGTTAGGAAGCTGGGTTCAGAGCGCAGGGTCAGCAAGGATACTGCACCCCTGAAGCTGGGAGGGTTGATCAAGCCTTTTGGTCAAGGGCTCAACATGGTGGTAACTAGGTGGCGCTGGGGCTTGAACCCCTGACCTTCTGATCAGGTCTTTTAACATCCTATTATGAATATCATCATCATCATCATTAGTATTAATATCTATTCTTGTTAATTATTGTTAGTAGTAGCAATTATAGTTACATTTTCTTGTCTAAGGGTCAATAACAAAAAAAATAATAAAATGATTCAAAATATGATGGACGAATAGTTATTATTATTGCTAACATAACCACCACCAACCACCACCAACAGTTTTAGTACTGGCATAATGGAATGATCTAAGCAACTGCTATAACTTATGGAAACAGTTTTTAAATAAGCGTCAGTGTTTCCAATAAGAAGTCTCAGATTTTCTTGTCTATGAATCAATAACATAAAGAAATAAAGAAATACATAATAATAACAACAACAATAACAATAATAAAATTATTCAAGTGAAAAGTAATTGTTATAGGGGGGGGAAAGTGTCATTACGTAAGCACTAATAAAAATATTTTTGTTTTTTTTAATGAGTTTACATTTTGTTAGTTGCTCCACTAAAGCTACTGAGCAATCACATGGTCCACTGTCCCGGATTCAGTCAAATAAATCAAGTGCAAAACGCCTTTTTAACACACAGTTGTATATCAGGTTTATTATTGGCACAACAATCATTAAATGTCTACAAAACACACTGACAGCCCGGGCTGCCGACATTTTCCACGTAACTACAGCAAGGCTTCCAGCGCCGAGCACAACGCCAGGCGCCATGTTGTAGCTGATCTCCCGCTATACAAACACACACACACACAACAATCTAGGTGTCATGCACACTCAGTCTGCGCCTAGCACTAGGACCCGGAAGTAAGGCGGGCGTCAAACCAGGAAGTATAAAAGGA
>JAQQZS010000008.1:7338715-7362136 GCA_030068045.1 Platyallabes tihoni | reverse complement strand
CCACAACCACCAGGTTGCCACTGTTGGGCCCTTGAGCAAGGCCCTTAACCCTCAACTGCTCAGATGTGTAATGACATGAAAATGTAAGTCGCTCTGGATAAGAGCGTCTGCTAAATGTAACTTTCTTCATCTTACAAGTTTGATATTGGCTGGCTCACTTCTGCAACTTATTCTATTTCCGTTCCTTATGTCTCCATACTATGTCATGTCTCTCTTCTAATTTCATTGACTCTACTTATAAATGTCCTGTTAATCAAAACAAGAACAGACGAAGGCTGCATATGGTTATTAGAAGGTTATGAGGATCGGTACAGAGAACTTGCCACTCAGTTTATCAGTGTCTCTTACCCACACATTTCCACATAACATTTCCCAACGGTGTTGCTCAACCATCTGTGAAATGATCTTTAAATAACATAATCAGAGACACACGCATTACCAAATGTAAAGCCCATGAAAGAAGCAGCCACACTGCGAAAGCTGCTATAGAGACAATCACTCAGACGCAAAGCCTGTACCTCCGGAACAATTAAGCAAAGGTTTATTAAATGGGACTTATAGTCACGTAGTAGAATGGATTATATGTCTATGCATAGTCATTATGATATGCATATAATAGTTAAAAATAGACATTTTACATTATCTGGAAGAGGAGGAGGATAAGTCAATTACTGAACATAGTGTGAAGTTTAATCACAAAGTCTTATAAACTATCCTTCTTATACAAAGTCTCATTAAGACTCACATGTGCTTGTGCCAAATCCAACCGGTCACTTCCTTTTTCTAACCTCTTCTATCACTTACAAGTTTGCAATCTCTGAACATTGTATGAACATCACTAATTATATATATAGATATATGCAACATGTAAGAAAAAATTTATTTGCAAACGGAAGTCTTATGTATTTCAGATTTTGTAAAACATAAGGTTAAAAAAACAAACCTTATTATTTGGAACAAACATTGAAAGCTCAAAAATTAATCCAAAGGTCACATGACTCGCATTATATAATGCATGAACTGGAATGTTTGTTCCAGTAGTTCATCTCATTTTGTTTTGTTTTCTTTCTTTTTTTTATTACAGTCATAGATGTCTTCCTTCAGATATTAAAATGAATATGTGTATCTTTGTATTTTAAGAGCCATCTAAAATACACTGGATGCAAAATGAGGTCTGAAATTAAACAGATATAAATAAGAAAGATATTTGTGGTATTTGTTTCTTGGTGACTGTCAATGTGTGCGTGTGTGTGTGTGTGTGTGTGTGTGTGAGAGAGAGAGAGAGAGAGAGAGAGAGAGAGAGATGGTTACATAAGATGCTTACCCTGAGAGACTCAATCCCCTTTCCAACTTTGGTGCTGCTGATTACTCAGCACATACTGTACATACTACTACAGAACGGCCATAAAATTAAAACCACCAGCTTTTAGTGGCACAAGAGGGACTTACACAATGTTCAGGCATGTGAATTCAATCTTAATGGCTGGAATTGATCAACATGATATTTGTTGCATAAAATGATGTTATTTTTAAGGAATTCCACCTGCTGACTACAAAAAGATATCGATTAAAGGGTTAAACTTATATATTTTTTATTGTACTTGTAGAGTACCATTTATAAATTGTATTCTACAAGTATATTACATGCCATTGGATTCATGCCATGGACTACCCTCATTTTATTATATATGCCAATGGCATGTAATACATTTGTAGAATACATATATATATATATATATATATATATACTCTACAAGTATAAGTACTCATCATTTTCAGCAAAAAAAATATATATAAGTTTAACCCCTTAATTGATATCTTTTGACACTCCTTGGGACGCTCAGTTGGCAATAGGCGTATGGGCCAACAGTGGCAGGGCTCTAACCCTTGACCTGCTGATCAACAACCCAGATCCTCAAACGCCTGAGCCACCACCGCCCCCTAGAGGACAACGGTGCTACATATTTTATCATTTCCCCTGCTTAACCACACCCACTTCAATTAAGAAAAGGCTTTTAATTAGTTGCACATTGATTAGGGAAGCAGCAGAAATTGGTGACAAAATGTGTTTAGATAGCATTTAACTGTTTACAGATTAGTGTAAACTATGGGAAATACAGAAATATAGGAAATGCTGCTGTCTCTCAAAAACCTTTTTCATGTAACAGAAGTCGTCTGATTTCAACAATCTGTTTAGCCAGTAAAATGTAACAAAAGCAGATCAAATTTACTTTTACATTTGTTTACCAGTCTGATTGGCATGTTCTCCATGTTCACGGACACTGGAGCTTTACATGGAAAACAAACATTCCTGTCTTATTTGTTCAGCTACACAGTTTTTTCCACACCACAGTTTGCAAATAGCAAATATTTAACAGTATGTTATTTCAATGTTTTCCTTGTTTGTTTGTTGCGATATTTGCAATATTACTTCATGTGGCTTTTTTCTGACTGTGCTGTCTACATGAACTGTGAAAATGGTTTTAATTGTATCACATTGCATATTTGGATAAGTCCATTATTTCTACGTTCTCATTTCTGACAGCATTAAAACATATAAATAAGGGCAATATAAATGGCTTTTGAAATTTGTATCTGAGTAGCGATTACGTTTGTTAAGATTTACAACTCATTTGGATGCAACCTAGCAAAAATATGAATAAATAAATAATCAACCACCTCTGCAGAAAGTACCAGCTGCAGCTACTAAGTACAGGAAACATATTTCAGATATTACATAAGACATGCAACAATATGTCTGGAGGTTTGGGAAAACTTAACAGATGCTGCAGTGGCTGTTTTTTTGATAAATAACTTTTGTGTTTTATGTCTGGCAATAATTTACTTTACTATTGCTACTTTACAAAACAATGGCTAAATGTATTATTGACAGATATACATATGTTTGTTAATATACAGTTCTTTGCAAAAGTTTTACGCAGGTGTGAAGAAATGCTGTAAAGTAAGAATGCTTTCAATATATATATATATATACAGGTTCGCAGGGGGCCTGGAGCCTATTCCAGGAAACTTAGGGCACAAGTGAGGTCATACATTGTGGCTAGACTAAGCACAGCAACAAGAGACAAGGTAGTTATACTCCATAAGCAAGGTCTTTTCCTGGCAAAGATTTCAAAGCAGACTTGGGTTTCAAGATGTGCTGTTCAAGTTATAATGAATGCGCATAAATAGATAGGCAGTGCTGAGGACTGTAGATACAGTGGTCATCCAAGGAAACTTAAGGCAGTAGATGATAGACACATCATGCGTACTTCTCTGACATCAGAATATGTCAGCAAAGAACTGGCTGAAACCAGTGTGACCCAGGTACACCAAGAGAAGTCTGGCCAGAGGTGGTCGTCATGGATGAATTGTGGGCCAAGAGGCATGCCTCTGACGTAGAAATAAGGATAAGTGACTCAACTATGCATGAAAACAGGAACTGGGGTGCAGAAAAATGGCATCTGGATTGATGAGCCAAATTTTTTAATATTTGGCTGTAGCAGGAGGCAGGTGGTTTGGTGAAGGTCTGAAGTAGCATGGTGCAAGTTTGCAGTTGCATTTCTGTGAATGGAGTTGGGAATTTAGTCAAGATAAAAGGTGTCCTCAATGCTGAGAAATACAGACATTGATCAAGATAAAAGGTGTCCTCAATGCTGAGAAATACAGACACTGATCCATCATGCAATACCATTAGGGAGGTGTCTGACTGGCCGTAAACCACCTCAAACATACAGCCAAATTATTAAGAACTGTCATCAGCATAAAGAAGAACCAGGAGACCTGGTAGTGATGGCTTGGCCCCCACAGAGCCATGATCTCAAGATCACTGACCCTGTCTGGGATTACATGAAGGGTCAAAAGAATTTGAAGCAGCCTACATTCACAGAAGATCTGTGCTTAGTTCTCCAAGATGTTTGGACCAACCCACCTGCCGACTTCCTTCAAAAGCTGCGTGCAAGTCAACCTAGATGAGTTGATGGCAATTCTGGTTTTGCAGGCAAACTGTTGTCACACCAAATACTGATTTGATTTGGATTTACCTTGCATTTGGATTAAAAATCTATTAATATTAATCTATAAAAATTATAGTGGCTCAAGGCTTAGTGGTTAGCACTGTTGCATTGCACCTCCAGGGCTGGGGGGATTGAGTCTCTCCCTCAGTCTGTGTGTGTGTGTGTGTGTGTGTGTGTGTGTGAAGCTTGCATGTGTTTGTTGGGTGTCCTCTAGTTACTTAGGTTTCGTCCCACTGTCCAAAGACACGTGGTACCGTATAGTCTGTGTCGGTATTGTATGATTGGATGTGTGAGGGTGTGTACTTGTGCCCTGAAATGGAAAGAATCCCTTCAATGTAAAACCCATCGACATTTACAGAAGACTTCATGCACAGTACAGTGTAGAGACTTGACATTTTATAAAAGGCCAAACGACAATCCCGGCCAAGGTGCCTCGGAGCCCATGCCAGTCAAACATTCAGCAGGTGAAACACCTATATTTTGAAAATCGTTGAAAAACTTGGCTGGGAATTATTACCACATCCTTTGTACAGTACTGACCATGCTCCAAGCCATCTCCACGTGTTTGGGTGGTAAAGGAGTTCCTGGGAGGCCAGCATTTCAGACATGAAGCAGGCAGTCTGATCGTGGCTCTGGCATACTGAAAACTTTTTACCTTGATGTACTGTAGTATCCAGCACTAATGAAGTCCTGGGACAAGTGCTCCGTGTAGTGTAGCAGGGGAATATATAGAGAAATAAAGGGAGTTTTTACTTTCATAACTGTGTAGTGTTATTCTGCACAATCAAAAGTTCTGATTTGACTTGAACATCCCTCATATTGTCGAATATTTATCCGCTTTCAGCAACAAGAGCATCATCGTGGTTGGACATCTTGCTTTGTTCTCAGTGATATTGGGAGAGCTTGGGAAATATGATCATATGGTTAATCTTATGGCTATAACCACTATAATCATACTATACATGTACATATGAGCTTAAATAAATACATGTACATATGATCTTAAATATGGAGAAACCAACTGTCCAAATGACCTTGTCTAGGTTTTCTGACAAATTCAAGAAAAGACCAAAAGCTTTTTACTGCTGTAACGGAGTGTATGAGCCTCTGGCTAGAATAAATTGAGGTGAGAGGTACAAAATCACTACACAGGTAGATCCCACTTACATAAAAGACTGACATCCAAAGCTTAGCTCACTTTACCCCGACCGTCTCGCTAGACCCGGAGTCAATCACAGAGCTAATCATGGATCTCTGTTTTCGCTCAAACCTTGATTATATTTACTGCTGTTTTCCCCCAGCTAGATGATGTTAGACAGAGCCATGTTCATTCGTTAACTGTCATTCAGAAAGATGCTGGCATCATGAACAGACATAGCTATCAAACAACATCAGCCTCGTTATTATCGCAGATCTACCCGTAATATAGTTAAATTGTCAGTAGCCAGGGATATGGGAAGAAGATGTAAAGTCAAGTGATGAGAAAAAAAGAAAGGGCCTGATGGGAAGATAGCCAGTGAGTGACACGTACAGATATCTAAAATTGTTTCCATGGGAACACAAATGCCCTGAAAGAAGATCTGAGGGTGGACATCGTAGCACCGCACACACACACACACACATTTGTGAGAGAGCGAGACAGAGTGAGTTTGGGATTGTCGACTCTAAAATTAATCAATGTTGTCTAAACTCCCCGTAATGAAGAGATCAGTGCTTCAAAGCAGCATGAATAATTCATCAGTAATTACACACACAAAGCAGCCTTCAGAAATTTAATCAAGAAGCACACACACCTGCTGTTCCCTCTCTTTTTTTTTTTTTTTTCTCGTTCTCTCTCACACACCTACACAGACCTAAAAGGCAACATAAAGCGCTATCAGCAGAACTAAAGAGCGCACAAAATGCTACGGATTTAGATCCAGGTCTCGTCAGTATAAAGTGGCTGGTCTGGGAATTACACCGAGCTTCTGTAACGCGTCCTCGTTCTTTCACCAATTTTTTATTAGGTTTCCCCCCCACCTCCCAAAAAGCAGTACAAGGCAGTCCACACAGCAAAATCCCCTGTGTTAAATTAACACCTACTGTGCTCAGATACGACCAGCTGGACTCAGATGTAGCAAATTGTTCATTTAGCACTCTAGGTGTTAGGATTTGGCTGTACACACCTACATAAAGTATCAGCGTGTTCTCCAAGATACGAAATATAGCGACAGTCCGTCGAAGTGTCGTGCAGACAGAGAGTTACAGTATGTAGGCCAAACTCCCAACTTATCCCAAGTTATCGGAATCATTATGCTTACAACATGGTTTATTTATAAGTAAATGTCTTCAGAAACATCTTTCATTTCACAAAGTGCCAAAAAAAGAAACATTTATACAATTAGTGAAATGACTTAATCTTTAATTAGGTTAACATTTATTAAGGTGAAAATATTAGAAGAAAACAAACAAAAAAAATGCATCCATGAATAATACGAGGGCCGTTCAAGTCAAACCAGGAATTTTTTACTTGAATAATAGAACAGTTATGAGAGTAAAAACTACTTTATTTCTCTATAGAATCCCCTGCTACACTAATGCACTTATCTCAGTGTTTCACTAGTGCTTGGATACCATCAAGATAGAAAGTTTTTTCTCTATGCCCAGAGCCATGATCTGACTGTGTGACTCCCATTTGAAACGCTGGTCTCCCAGGAACTCCTTTAATGACTCAAATATATGGAAATGGCTTGGAGTGAGGTCAGGACTGGTTTATGTGACAATGACTCCCAGCCGATTTCCTGTAATGTGCAAGTGGTGTTGGTGAATGAGATTATATACAGTAGTCCTCATAAACTGATGAGTCTTTTCTGCAAGTTGCCAACAAGTTATGCATTGATAACTGCCATTCACAAATATTCAGACATATTGGCACAAACGAATCGGTTTTATAGCTTCATTCAGGAAACATTTCATCACAAGACCCAGTTTGATTTGAATGGCACTTATATAAGGGTCCAGATTTGCTTATATAATATTCCCCAAAAGCTCAAAAACAATTTGACTGAATTCTAAGCACAAATCAATAGCTACAAATGAAACTTCAACTGGGAATTGCGTCACTTAAAAACCCTACATGGCCAATTAAGAATTGGCTCTGATAGAGAACACAGTTCATAAAGAACATGGCTCTGATGGCCTACTCAACATGTTTACCCAGGTGCACCCAGGCAACAACTTGTCCCTCCTTGACCGCCCCCCTCCACCCCGCACACACACTCTCAAGCACTTGTATCATGCATCTATTCCTCTAATTGTTGCATTTAAAATTTTGTGAACAAATTTACTTCATAAATAATTTTTTTTTAAAAGTTTCATTTGAGTTTAAAGAGGCTTTTTGAATCCTGCTAATATACTCTCAGTAACAGATACAGTACGACATCTACTGGTGCAAAAATAGCAGTGACAACCTGAGAAAAGAGAGCGAGAAAAAGAAAAGCAGCAAACCGTATATATATATATATGTGGTGAATATGAAGAGTAACAACTCGTAAAAAAATGCATGTGCTGGTACATTTGTTTAGTTTTATAAGAAAATTACTGTAGGTGTATGGTTATTTTATAGAAACTGACATCCATCATATCCGTTTCTGTTTTTGTCTAAAAACATACATCTTCCTTTCTATACAGTATCATATAATAATGTATATCTAAATAAAAGGAGGACAAAAGTGAGGATGATTCCAAGAGCCCCGAGGGAAATAACCATGAGTATACAGGGACCAAAGGAGACCCCTGGGAATGCAAATGTTCTGCATCAGTGAGCCCACATTCCCCATGGAGACCCTGAATGCACCCATCTGCCTGCACTGAGACACATTTTGATTATTCTACAAATTCACATCTTTTTAATGCACTGATATTAGGATTATAGAAATGTGAAAATGTAGAGGAGGTCTAGAGGCTCTTTCTAGGAACATGATTGCTGACTGCTATCCACATCCCTACGCACTCTTTCACTGGATATAGGACCACAGTGAGCGTACAGCTGTTTTTAAGGGCATTTAAGATGCTGTGTGCATTTACAAGCACATTTAAATTGTTTACGACTGAACAGCTGATTTTTAAAATGAAGCTTTTTATCACTAGCTGTAAGATTGAGATTTAAGCTCATGCTCAGCATCTTCTCTGGATATTAATATAGTATGAGCATACAGTATTAGCAAGCCTTCAACTAAGAATGAGAATATAATGTGGCATGGCTACTAGTGGCTTTTATATTCAGACAGAATTCAAGGAAGTTCCATTAACTATTTAGATGATTATCCTTCATCCCCACAGACAAAAGACAAAGAAGAGAAGATTAACTGTAGCCACAGAAGCCCTGAGGGAATAAACAAAGGAAGAGAGATGGGAGTTTCACCCACCGAGGTGCTGAAAAAGACAGCACATACAGGGTCGGTAAAGTGTCCCAGAAACATGAGCAAGGCACCAAGGGAGATTACATTAACTACATGTCTACTGTCCGTGAAAGACAACTCAATTTCAGTTTTAATATAAACAACACAATGTGATACCAGAATGTGGATCAGACAGTTGTTTAAAAAATGGTTTTCCAATATTCCATACATTAAAATGAGTGAAGGTTTAAAAGGTTATTTGCATATTGATTGTTTTTATTAGTACGAGTATTAAAAGTGCTGATACTGTGTTAATAATATTTCACTTTCAGAGCCACTTTTCTGTCTAATGCATTCTTTTGTACATCAGGTTCATGTCCAGAAACTTTGCACATTTAGCTGAAACACCATTTTGGATTGTTAGACCAATTTTTCAGACCAATGTTTTACAGACTGTTGTTGTATTAAAATGACAGAAAAAAGCAGTAATTAAAATGTCAAGGCAAAACTGTAAATGATTTTTACAATATTTGACTATAATGTCAGTATTGTACCATATTTAGACACACCATACATTTTATTGTGTAATTTGCCAAGAATTTGTGTGATATAAATAACAGTTACATTTGTGGTACATACAATTACTTTTATTTTGTGTTTAAATGTTCATTCCCCCCCCCCACCCACCCACAAAATTCTACTATTTTTAATGCTTTTTTCTGGCACTCATGGCACATTTTATTTATTTTTTATTTATTTACAATTCAGTTGTTTTTTTTCCCCAGTAAATCTTAAAAATAAGCATTATTCAAGCATAAATTTACTGATTTTCACTAATAATTCACTATATTTGACTAATAAGAAATATTTTACGGACACCATTCATGTTTTTGTCACTTGCAACCTGATTGGTTATGAATTTTGTAATAATGTATTTTCTGATGGTTAACTTTTCAGAAACAACACATTTTGCTTTATATTATTTATTTAAAAAAAACAACAACAAAAAAAAAAAGCACCAGGTAAATTTCAATTGAGCTAAAAGTCTTTAAAAATAAAGTATAACAAATATGTAAAAAAAGAGAGCAGGGACAGATTGGACAGACTAAAGAAAGATATCAGCATCATATTATACAATAAAAAAAAATATAAACCCATTCCCTTTATGTACAAATTACAAAAAAAAATAAATTAATCCCATATACATAACACACTGAAACTGTGAAAGTGCACACATACAGAAACACAATGTGATCTTTCTACTAGCTGCCCGATTCAAAAAGCTTCATTCTCTCCTGAACAGAGAGGCGTTCCTTCAGACTCTGAGAAGAAATAAACGAAGGGTTAAAATCATTTCATTTTCTCCTACTTTGTGTCTTACTTTGCTTGAGTACTGTACATGGTTCTGACCTTGGATCTGGTCGATTGGTTTAGTTTGGTACGGTTCTTCAGGAAGTCAGGATTACTTCTCGACTTCATCACATCTAATACACACACAATTAATGTTTTGTGTCATGTGTGTGATTGGCAGGCACACAGGTTTGAGTGCGTTTACTCACCGTAACTTTGGCTTCGTTGCCTGGACGTCTCTGTGCTGCGTTTAGCACAGGCAGATGAACATTTTACTCCTGAAACACTCATCTCATTCAGCAGCTTCTTACAATTCTTGGGGGGGGAAAAAAAAAAAAAAAAAAAAAACTTAATCAGAGCCCTAGACTTTTTTTTTTTTTTTTCCCCAGTAAAAGCCCACGCATACAGTGTCTGTTTAATAACATCAGCGCTACGGAATTTAACAGATCGGAATTAACAAGAAGAAATACTGTATTACTCTGTTTGCAGCCTGCAGCTCCTCCTTTAGTGAGCTGATCTCTTGCTTCAGACATTGGATTTCTGACTCCTTCACTCTTAACGCCACCTAAACACACACACACACACACACACACACACACACACACACACACACACACACACACACACACACACACACACACACACACGCCACCATATGTCGAGTCTATGAATTTGGAACATGCACTAACCAAAATAATAATACAATTCCAAAATTCAATCCCAAACCCTCTTAAACCATGCATCAATCTCCAAAATCATGATTGCTTCTGGCAAAAATATCAGAATAGTTACAAAATCATATATTTGTAATAAAGTAATAGTATAACCATGCATTTTAAACAGAATTCCTTTTACAATGCCTCGATAAGTTTGAGGTTAAGATGTGTTGTCTGTGGTTTTTATGAATCATGAATTATGCATTTGTGCGGGAAAAAATGGTAATCGTATTCAGACAAGACGTCCCAAATGTCAAAACATGGAGTCAAAAGTAACCATGGTAACCATGGTAACCAGCAAACTTGGTCAAAGTCCTATTTTCTGAACTGTCTGTAGTACTGATTGTACTTACAAGGGGCGTTCAGATCATAATTGCTATTAATTGTGCAGAACAGCAGCACACACTTATGAAAGTAAAAACTTCCTTTAGTTCTCTATATCATCCCCTGCTACACTCATGCACTTATGCCAGCATTTCAATAGAACTTCAATACCATCAAGGTAGAAAGTTCTCAGTACCCTGGCCTCCCAGGAACTCCTTTAATGGCCCAACTTGTGAAAATGTTTTGAAGTCAGATCAGGATTGTACAGGGAATGTGTCAATAACTCCCAGCAGAGTTCCTGTAATACGCAAGTGCCGTTGGTCAATGAATGCGTGTACAGTTCTCACAGACAGACTCAACAAAGTACTCAAGTACTCTGTCGTTTTTTCAAGGATCAGGCGTTCCGCTTACTGAATGTTCATGGGAATGACTGCAGTGGGCTCCAATCATCTCGGCCGTGTTATCAATCACGAAGTACAGCCTTCTTTAAAATGTTAATTTCAAATGTTCAATTCAAATGTTCAAATGGATTCACACCTATTCCTACCTTCATGCGGATTTTCCTACTGTACATCAGCACTTCCCCAAGTGATGTATTCCTCCTAGACAACTGTAGTGCTACTATCTAATAATTATTTAAAGATAAAACTTAAAAAAAAAAAAATAATAATAATAATAAACTTTTAAGGCAATTGTGTGTGTGTGTGTGTGTGTGTGTGTGTGTAAGAAAGGACTGAATGGTTTTACCTCCAGCTGAATAACATCTTTGCCTTGAGAAAATTCTGCTCGTTCGACTCCTCCATTCACACTGGACTGCATTAGCACAAGTTCAGCCACCAAATGCTTATTCAGTTCCTAGAAGACAGAATCACAGACAGATGCGCATACGCACTCAGAATTACCCAAAAACAATAGACATGGTGGTGCTTTCAGTGTTGCTTCAGAGAACCACCAAAACTGAACCACCCAAATTACACTGCCAAGCCAAAAAAATGCATTTTGCATTAAAAAAAGGTTTGATTTTATGCAATACAAAAAGGTCAAGTCAGTCCAAAGTGATTCCATTCCAGAGCTATGGGTGTGTCAGGATAAGAAGGGAAGCACATGTCCACTGTACAACCCTCTGGAGGCAGTGTTATGACCTGAGGTGGCTTAAGTTGTTCAGGTCTAGACTCAGCAATGTTACAGTATGTGGCAATAAAATGAAGTCACCTGAATGTACAGAATGACCAGAAAATGTTCAAAATATAGTCCTACGACACCGGTCACTGGCATCTAGCCTTGAAATGGACTACGGAAGACAAGCAGCTTTCCAGAGAGCATGAACTGTGAATGTTTTCTGTTGGTTAAGTTACCCGATTGCGTGTATGGAGTTCCTGATTTTCTCTCTCTACAGAGCACAGGGCTTGTCTTTCAGTCTCTATGGTTCGACTCAGGTGTGCATTCTCCAAGCATTTCTGGGAGTATTGCTCAGACAACGCTTCCAGCTCCCTGTGTAGTGAATCCAGCTCTTCTCTAAAAAAAAAAAAAATTTTTAAAAATTAAAAAAAAAAACACACACACAAATGATTGGCAAGATTCAAGAGTTTCCAGGCATTTCCATGACAAAATAACAGTTGAGCTTTCAAAAATATATAGAGAAATTCTTCTTTAGAATTGTTTGCACACGCACTTACTTAAACTGGGCATGCAGTTTATTGACGTCTGTGCTGGCTCCATTCTGCTGAGCTTTTTGACATTTCCCCAGCTCCTCTTTATGAGCTTTACGCATGGCCTCAATAGCTGCACATGCACACAATAAAACAATATTCACATAATACACAGATCTGAATGTAATCAGGTAATAATGTAATGGGGGTGGGGTCCTAGAAGACCAATTGTGTTGTGACGATTGCATGTAGCTCCATTACAAAGTATTGACCGATCCCTTAAGCAAAATGGTGCTTTCTGGGCGGACACACTAACAATTATAAAGGCAGTTAACCCTGACATCTTGAATTTTGGCACAGAACCTAAGCTTTACATAATAGACATTATGCAATTGGTCTCAAACCTGCAATTGTGGCATTAGTTTCTTCCTGGAGTACTCGCTCTTTCTCTTCCAGAAGCTGTTCCACCTCTATCTGGTGTCGTCGCTGCATTTCCTCAATCACTCTCTGATGACTTTGTTCCATGCTGCTGAAGCCGAGTTCACAGGTAACCTAACACACAAGCACAGATTTATATACACACACAAAATTAAGGAAACAAGTCACATTAACAACTCCTTTGATCCAACATGAAGCATTAGAGAAACAAATCTAGATTCCATGTCAGAAAAGTGTAGCAAGTACCTCTACAAATAAGTACCTTCAGTGTCTCCAGCTCCTGTTCATATGCCTTTCTCAAAGTGTTTGCATCTCCTCTGCTAATCTCTTCTTCCAATTGTCTAATCTGCATCACTAGCTCACTGATTCTTTCCTTCATAGCAGTCACAGAAAGTTTGCCATCTCCATCACTGGATTCTGTTTGGGCCATAGTCTGGGACTGGACCTGTGTGTAGTATCCATGGAGACGAGTCATCTCTTCTTCGTGGATTTGCTGAAGCTCCTTGAGCTTTTTCTTACACTCTGCTTCCAGATGCTGCACTTCTTGTCCCTTTATCTGGGCATCTGTCTCTGCCGAGATACGCGCCAGCTTGGCCACCTCCAAAACTACAAGATTTTCACGCAGCTTTTCTTCATAGTGCTCTGCCTGTTCCTGCAAGAGGGTTTCCAGTCTGTGGCACTGGCACACAGCCTGCTCCCGCTGATTTTGCAGGCGACGCACTTGCTGCTGCAGACTCACGTGTAGTCGGCTTGCCATGTATGCCAGACTGGCCTGGAGCACCACGGTCTGCAGGAGGGCTGGAGAAATCTTAGGCAGTGCACCTGCATCTTCTTCCGAAGGATGAAGCTGCTTGGAGAGGGCCTGGAGGGAACGGGCTTGTGTCCGTAGAGCTACCACTAGACGGTCTTTGTCCATGTCTTTTGGGTAATATCCCAGATTTTCACATTGTGTCTGTTCCTTACAACCATCAGACACTTGGAGTCCTGTTTTTAAACTGTTTTCTTCTGTAGTATCAAGTGGTCCATCCTCAGACCCCAGATAGAATGGGACATTATAATTCTGTGACCCATGCTCTTGCTCTGGGTTGTGAAAGTGGTTTGTGTATGTGAGGTATGCTAGTTCAGCTTTCATACATATGCTAAAAATCTCAAGCTCATCCAGTATGCAATCTGCCTCACCTATCTCACGATGGCATGAGAACAACTGAGAGTAATCTCTTGAGACTGGCACCTCAAGCCTCCAATCATAAGTCTCTCTGAAAGTCTTGGTGTGGGATTGCAACTCTGAAAGTTTGCTAGGATGCTCAAGTGCAGAAGCCATCTTCTGGATGACCATTGACTCTAGAGATAGCAGCCTGCTAATTATCGTTTGAGATATCAGCTTTTCTGGACTCGCCCCTTCTTCTTGCAAGGCTTCCTGGAGATCTAGGGTATGGGATATCTGCATACTCCGTTGGTCTTCAACATTAACCTGATCAGCAAGTTTTTGCTGCTGTTGTTTAAGGTGCATAGTGATCTCTTGAAGTCTCTCCTCTGTGTCACACAATTTGTTCTCCAATACTTGTATCACAGAGATGACTTGTTCTGATTCATCTCCTTGTGAAACTGGTTGATGATTTGGAGAAACAAACCCACTATTCTTGACCTTCCCTCCAATGTTTGACCTCTCCTGGAAATGCTGCCTTTCATCTTTCGGCCACAAGTGTTCAGTCATTTCCAGGTTCACACCTGAGCAACCCATTTTTATAAACACTTCTTGCAGTTCCCGCTCCTTTTTATTAAGCTCTTCTTGTTGCTGCTGCATCTGGATTCTAAAATGCTCTTCATGTACCCTCTCGCAATTTTGCAATGTGCCACGCACAAACTCCAACTCTTCACATACTTGCTCGTAGTTATGCTCCATATCATAGTACAGCGTCTCCTCGTTCTGAAGCCGTACCTGCAACCTACTCAACTCACTGTCCGATTCATCTAGCTGGTTCTGTAATTCTTGGCACTTTCTCTCCAGCTGCTCCACAATGGTCCCTGTGGGCATCTTTTGCAGCATCACTTCAGTTTGCATAAGACGCTCCTCCAGCTCCTTCCCACGCTTCTCAGCATGCTCCAGACTATCGCCGAGACTCCTCCTCTCCCTTTCTTGACTCTCTTCCAGGAGGCGCAAGTGTCGCTCTAGGCGAACATCTTTAAGAGCCTGGGCCTCCTCAGTAGCCTTCAGACGTCCTGAAACTTCTTCCAAACAACTTCGCAATTCTTCCAGTGCGATTTCTCGTTCCTTTAGGGTGGCTTCAGTTTTTTGTAGTTTTGACTCCATTTCATGTAGACTGTCCAGTGTGTCATTCAATTCAGTCTTTAGGCTGGCCTCAGAGAGTTTATACTCCCTCACCTCTCTCTCACTTGTCTCATACATGGCATTCAGTTCCCTACGAAGTGTTTGAAGCTCCAGCTCCCACTGCCACTCCGTTTGCACAGACAGGGAGGAGAACGTGACTGGTGATGCCGTGGTGTCAAGATCAGTCTGAAACAGACCAATAAATCTATTTTATTAAGCAGCAACAGAGATGGAAAATATTGGCATACATAAAAAGTAGTTCTTTGAAAAATATACTTGGATGCATCATAATATTTAGGTCTGTTAATGTAAAAAGTTAGATTTAAGCATTTCGGCAGCACAGTGGCTTAATAGTTAGCACTGTCGCCTTACACCTGCAGGGTGCGGGTTCAATTCCCACCTCTGGTCTGTGTGCATGAAGTTTGCATGTTCTTCCAATGCTTGGTGGGTTTCCTCCGGGTACTCAGGATTCCTCACACAGTCCAAAGACATGCAGATTAGGCTAATTGGCATTCCCGAATTTCCCGCAATGCGCAAATGTGTACGCGTGTGTGCCCCCCGATAGATTGGCACCCTTTGCAGGGTGTGCCCCGCCTTGTGCCCCAAGACTCCTGGGATAGAATCCAGGCCCCCCCCCGACCCTGTAGAACCCCTACAAAAGGCAAAGCCTTTATCCACCAAAAGAACTACTGAAGAACCCTTTTTAAAGAGTGTAGGGACAAAAATAGAACTGAACCTTAAGTGAACTTTGTTTACTTTTTCCATGTGGTTCTTTTTTTTTTACAGCATTTTGATGGTGTAACATCATATTGCTTCATTGTCTAACCCCACATAGACAATAATCCTGTAAGCTAAATAATCAAAGATTATTTCTAAAAGTTTAGAAAAGGTTATTTATTAATTTAATGAGTAACATGATTTGTTACACTGACCCATGATGCAAATGATACCCCTTCTCTTACCATGAGAGTATGATGCACATACCTTCTCTTTCATCTGTGCATTAGAAACATCTTTAAAGACATCCACACCATCAACTTCTGCACTCCTCCCATCATTTGGTTTACTGGAAACAATACTGGATGTCACCATGAGCGGCGACGTGTCTATAGGCTTTGTAACGTGCGGATCCTGGCCAGTCTCACTGTTCACCTCTGCGATGAAGCTTGCAGGGTCTTCAGGAGACGATGCAGGTGCGGAGGGCACGAAGTCATCACAGACCAACTCTGATTCTATTCCTGCCTGCCTTCCGAGCATCTCTCTTTTCTTCTGCATGTGACTGTACTCAGCCCAGTCAAAGGTTTTGTAACGCCCCTCTCTGCGTCGTTCACCGACACTGCTCCGTTTCTCCTCTTCTAAACATGAGGAGTTCGGCGGAAAGGAGCATCTAGTTTCAGAAACCATGCCCATTGGCACCTTTTGAGGAAGAGAGCTGAGAAAGAATGAATGAGCAGGGAGTTGAAAACTAAAATATCATCTTATGGTCTTTCTTCTAACCAGCATGGAAACCCTAAATGTATGGGAAATGACTTTACCATGTGACATCAGGAGCAACAGATGTCTGAACATTCTTCATAACTGCCTGAATCCAGTTCCGGCGAATCCCGGATGTCATTGCACAGAGTGTAAAAACTCCATCTTCAGTCTGAAAGGTATTCATAGACATGATCAAATTAAATACATAAGTTGTACACTAGAATTTAAAATCTGTGATTGCAGACCTGATAACCCTAAAGGTGAATGTCTCGTCCTGCCTTTCAAAATGCAGTGAATCATTAAAAATATATTGAAAAATAAATAAGTAAATTAATAACCATAATAGGAAGGCTTGACCAAAAATAATGCAAAAGCAGGCATAACTTTTTTTTTTACCAAATGGCATAGGTTATTCAAATTGCACATATTGTAAGAGTAAGTCTTGCTCTACAGTATATACAAGTGAACCATTTGCACCATTGTTGAACTCTCGAACCTTCTTTGAAAATCCCCCACTGTGTGGTTTCTATTCATTGCTGGTTTCTCGTTCTTTAAAACAACTTCATCCATCTGTGCATACTGCTCGTCAATAGGCTCATCTCCATTAACATTCGGTAGCATAGTGGGAGACCATCAACTGTGACAAAGGGGATTTTCAAAAATGATTAAAAGAGGTGGGTTCACAAGGTGCAAATACATCGCTTGTGATGGGGGCTATGTTGAGTAGTACCTTTGTACTAATACTGTTTAATTTTGATACAGTCCTAATAATAATAATAATAATAATAATAATAATTATTATTATTATTATTATTATTATTACTTTTATTAGTAGTAGTATTAACAAGATATTGAAAAATAATCATGAAAAATATCTGAACAAATCTGCTCACTGACCAGGGCCAGTGTGTAAAATTTAATAAGTGTACTTTCTTGGTGTTAAATATACATGTATCTAATGTTAGCCATGTTAAAAGACAATGAGAAATTTAAGTTCACACTAAGTTAATTCATAAAACATTCTTCGTTTGTAGCGCAATGACAACAAGTGAGGCCACCAGTGCTTTCAAGTCCTGGCAAAAATATAAATAATGCAATAATATTTTGTTGTGTTTTTGAAAAATAAATGTACTATTAACTCCAATGTTAAGATGTAGAGCTTCTAACTCAAAGGTTTGCAGGTCCGAGGTGCATCCTCTCGTAGCTGTTCTGCTATAGTGCTAGGACAGGCGTTCGACTCAAACCAGGACCAGAAATACCCTGCTGCACTAATGCACTTTTCCCCCAACATTTTACTAGTGCTTGAATGCCATGAGTGTAGAAAGTTCTCTCACCATGCCAGAGCTATTATTGGAATACTTGCTTAATATCTGAAACACTGGCCTCCCAGGAATTCCATTAACAGTGCAAACATTGAAAAAAATTAATTGGAGTGAGTCAGGACGATACGTGGCATGAGCCAACTCCCAGCCAAGTTCGCGTAACGTGCACGTGGTGCTCACAGACAGATCCACAAGTCTCTTCCACAAGTTGTCGTCAAGTTACCCGTCGATTTTCAACGATCAGGCGTTCCACTTGTTGAATGTGGAAGGGAAAAACTGCAGTGTGCTCAAAGGCACCTTGGCTGGGATAGTCATGTGTTCCCTTCTTTTAAACTTTTGCACCATTCAAATGCTTTACTGCAGCTAAGAGTCTCATCACCGTGGTTCATGATTCATGAAGGATTCATGCATAAAGCCTTCTGAAAATCTATCACAAATCCTGGTTTGACTTGAACACCCCTCATATGATGTCTTTAACAACAACAAATATATTGTATTAAATTGAAAAAAAATAAAAAATAAAAAAAAAACAATCTGTGATGCTTAATACAAAAGTACTCGAATACAAAGATTTCCATATGCAAAAGATGTGTATTCGGTGTATTTACGTGAATTCGAAAGCCATAGTTTCTCTGCACAGGAAAGTCTGTGATGTCATAACATGTGGACAGGTTGATCTCACCATCTAGATCCGCGGCCTGCAATTGAAAAAAATAATAATCTGATCTCTAAGCACTAGTGGATGCCACATCATCTGGAGAAGCCTTTATTCCATCACATGCAAACATACAGTACCTCTTCAGCAACTGTATCCCTGTAGAACCTTAAACTTTGGTTAGTAAGAACAAACCAGTGCTTCTTCCACTGAAATAAGAAAAATAAACACCACATTTGAGCATTTTAAACTGAGAGAAAATTCTCAAACATTTCAATTACTGTACCTTTCCATCTTCTTCCAGTCTCATCATCCATCCCTTCTTAAAATTTAACAGGTCAGGCTGAGAGAAGGACAGAAAACCATCACGGGTATAATGTTACATCATTTGGTGGTTCATCTATACCACCAGTGCAGTGTTTTGTTGGCTGTACCCACCGTGGAAGTGTGTTCAGCCAAACTCCGCTCCAGCGATTTGGAGCGTCGGCAGGTGGAAGCAGAAACACCAGATGCACCGTGACCACAAGCAAACGCCTGCAGAAATGAAAACCCACCAGAATTCAGAATTAACCTTCTCTGAAGCACCACCATATCCTGACTAGCATCTCAAACAAGATACCTGCGTCGTGCTGCGATTTGCTTTCTCGTCTTCATCATATTCTGAAGCAGAGCAGGTAGCTATTGATAAAGAGGAATACGGCTCGCTGGTCGACGTGTACATCCCATTCTCCTGTTCAAACTGATGAATCACCTGTGATCGCCTGAAACACACATGGACATATTGTATATAGGAAGAGTTAGAGAGTGACAAGTCAAGTTATCATGAAGCAGGTTGTGGATTGCTCAACCTCTATCGTTCAGAAGGTGCTGATTTTTTTTTTTTTTGTTTGTTTGTTTTTTTAGAGAATCCACATAACTTTGCTGACTCTACACTTTTTGTGTAGAGTTGTGTCCACCACATTGTACAGTTTACAATGTGGTGGTCTATTCATTTGTCATACTCTTCTATAATTTGTGCCATTAGGGGAAAAAAAAAATTCAGATCATCAGCCGACTTCATTTTATCGCCACATGATGTTGCTGAGCCTAGACCTGACCAGCTGAAGCAACCCCAGATCATAACCATCCATCCAGAGGCTTGCACAGTGGCCACTATGCATGATGGGTGCATCACTTAATTTGCTTCCTTTCTTACCTTGATATAAATTGTCTGATTAGTCTTACTACAAAGTGGTTTTCTTAAGGCCACACAGCTGTTTAATCCCAATCCTATGAATTTTCCTCACGTTGTGTGTGAATGTAAATGCTCTTACAGTACCTTCAATATTCAACATAGCTATGGTTGTTACTCTTGATTTTTGAATGAAGTGATCTCCATTCATGATTTCTTTATTTTTACCCCATTTCTTCCACAAAGTTGACAGTTCAGCACTAACATTCCAGGATTCAAATATACTTAATTATTTTCTTTGCTTGTAGTCCAGTAATTTGACCCATCTGAAATGGCGACTTATTTTTTTTTGTGGCCAGACATGGTAATTTCTGGCTGGAAAGTTTATATTAATGCATTACTGGAACATGTTGTTGTATCTATAACAAAAATTTTATAGTGAAACAGATTTAAAAAAAAAAAAAAAAAAAAAAAAGTGTGTGTAATTGTTGATATGGTGATTTTGTATTTATTTAGTATAAATGCATATGCAAAGCATCTCCAGTGCGAGTGAATTGTAAACCTACTGTATTACTGCATTGCTGTTTCTACGATGGAAAATGTAAAATCAAGCCCAACTAGGTTTACTCATAGAATGAATAAAAAGCGCAATATCATTCTTTAATACCCAAGTCAGCCACAACACTAAAGGTATTGAAAGGTGATGTGGCAAGCATAGTGTTGTTACAATGGCACCTGTCAAGCAGTGGGATCAACCGCATCAGTCAGCAAGCGAACAGCCAGTTCTCAAAATATACATGTTGAAATCAAGAAAAATGTACAAGCATAAAGCTTACATGGACCAAACTATAAATCTACAGTAAATGACTTTTCTATCAGTAAACGAGTGGCGACTACTTCTTACCTGCGCTGCTTTCCAAACAGACGGTACACCTCCTCTCTTCCGGGGCTGTGTGTCCTGTTCGTTTCAACTCTTCCACGTCTGAGCAAGTGGGATCCTGATGTATGAACCTGCTGCTGTCCCTTCTTTTCCATTACACAAGTTATCTTTCCCTCTCTAAAGCCTGATCACACCTTCGAACCCACCATTAGCTGATCCCAGAGAGACGACTCCGGATAGCACAGAAGTTGAGAAGTGAAGCCCATGAAAAAGTAAAGTAGTGGCAGCAGTGCCGAGATGTTCACACCTGTAGTCCCGGTCGGGGCCGGCCTGCGTTTCCTCAGCATCAGATCTCGTTTTCTCCAGAGACGAATATCCACTCTCTATGCTTTCACGGCTCTTCCCTGTTGGGGGGGAGGGGGTGAAAGAGGCAAATGGGAAATCAGTTCAGGCGTTCAAGCCTATGTGCACATTTTCCTGGCAAATCAGCAGGCAGGGCTGGCCGAACCATCCTGCAAATACGAAGACAAATGGATGGCGACGGCACACTTGCAGTACGCATCAGCATCTTTATAACAAAGAAAATTATTTGGATTGAACTGATAATGCACTCTAAATAGCACTATTTTTTTTTTTCTAAGACAGGTCACTAGAAGGTTTCCCACTACATGTGGACAGATATGCACAGAGGCATTAATTAACATTCACTAAAGTACATGAAGAAACATTTTTTTTATAAAGAAACCCACATGGCCATCGCATTTCTGTTTTTGCTCTTACCGTTTGTGCTGAAGCGACCAGGTAACTGAGTGAGTGCAGAAAAGAGGTCAGAACTGGTAGAGGAGATACTAAAAAGATCATGGCCTTTTTTGCTGCTGGAGTTGACTCCGCCTTTCCTGCTGTGCTCCTCGCAGTCCTCTTGAAGCCCCACCTGCCGAGAAGAGAGGAGTGCACCACCAACCTCCACACTCCCAATATCACTGCTACTTTTATCTTTACTAGTGTTGGCCAGAACCGTATTATCATCAGCACCGATCCTGGGGTGCAGATATCCAATACTGCTACTGGTTTCAGGGCTTCTTTCCTTGGTGTCGTTTCGGCCATCAGTGCTGCAGCTGGTGTTCAGCACATGGGTTCCGTGGGATGATGGGTTTCTTTCAGGAACTGCGTGCTTCTTTACAGAATGCTGGGAACGTACAGAGAACACCACAAATTCCCTAAATACACAGTAGTCATAAACCTCTTAATAAGCCTGGTGAGATCATTTAAATTAATTACATTAGTGTTTGATTAACCAGGATTTCACTGTACACACAAGCTGCTGCACATAAATAACTGCACATCAGCCAGACAAACTGCAGCCGTCCGCACTACCCTTCACACACACACACACAAAATAGCCTGCTGTCAGCAACCAGAGGCAGAAGACTGAGAAAGAGGTGTAAATCAAGTAGACAGAGATATGTGCACAGCAGTTAAAGGCAAAATTAAACTGTAGTAGTGAGACTTGTAGGTAAATATTTAAAGGAACCACAAGCTAGAACTACTTCACTGCTTAAAACACCCAGGATCACATCTTTTTTCCTGCTGCATAAAAGTGAAACTTGTAGCCGATTCCAATTGAACCCTAAAACATAAAAAAAAAAAAAAAAAAACACATAAGGGGGAAAAAAATGTCATTCAACAGGGTCAAAAACGTAAATGGGAAGAGGTTTGTTTCCATTAATAGAGAAATCTAATTGACTCATATTTCCCAGAAATTCTTTACTTATTCGATAAATTTGCAGTTACAGTAACAAAATAATAAATTTCACTCATGACAATTTGTTTCAAAAATAGCTAAAATAGCATGTAAATGTGACATTGGTAAATAATAAATAATCCATTTTACAACATAGCTAAATCAAGCTAAAAACACAACAAAACGAGCCCTGGCTTCATGCTCTAGGATTCTAACCAATCATAGAGAAGATGGAATTCTTATACCTACTCATGAAATGAGTAAAATGTAGTTTTCAAATGTAGTTTTCAAATTATTCTTGGCTTTCTTTACTTCTTTGGAAAATTTCATTAAAAAAAAAAAAGATTGCAAACCTATGAACAGGCATAAATGAGAGAAAATTTCACAGGAAATATCAGTACATATTAAGCCTAGACACACTGTGTCTAGGCTTTGCTAGTGAACAGTACTGTCCTCATTAACGGCAATTACCGTGGAACCTTGGGCGGCCTCTGTTTCGAAAGACGAGCGAAAATTTTAAAATTTTAACTCAGTAAACGAGCAAGATTAAGAGTTTCCATTTTTTCTTTTGGGAAAATTTGCTTTAATATACAAGTGTTTTGATGTACACACACGCTTCTGGAACAAATTATGCTTGAAATCCAAAATTTAACTGTAATATACATAACATTTTTAAAATAGTGATGTTGGGCCTCCGAGTGGCGTTGGGCCTCGCCCTATCATCCGGAGATCGCTGGTTCGAACCCCGGGTGATGCTGTTGCCTCTCGCAGCCGGAGGCCTAGAGAGAGCTGATTGGCCGAGCTCTCTCACGGGGGAGGGATGAGAGGTACTCAGTGCTCCCACATTAATGACGGCTCTACAGCCAATCAGGGGTGTCTGCGAGCTCGCGCAGGCAGCGGGAGCGGATAGCGCTGTTCCTCCGAGTGTGTTACGCCGCCCCCAACGGTGCGTGAGCGAGCAGTTCGAAAAGATGG
>JAQQZS010000008.1:7322459-7335279 GCA_030068045.1 Platyallabes tihoni | reverse complement strand
ATTCATTTGTTGTTATAGACTATAGTGTGCGCTGTACACCCTATTTACTGTTTTGTTGCAGTCTGCACCTTCCAATTCATTTGCCTGCTTCTCCTCCAGCTCCGCACCACCCAGCCTGCAGAAAATGCGCGTGCACTTTGCGAGCTCGTACTCGGCTCGTAACGAGCGCGCTCTGCCCTCAAGGGCGAGTATTGGTTAATGGCAGTCATGTGACTGATGCAAGCCACATCCTTTTATTTAGCAAAATTGAGATTAATAATTACACTTTATTGTTCAGGGGCAAAGACAGGGCTCCATACGCACATACACATTAAAAAAAAGAAAGAAAAAAAAGAAAAGGGCACTTGAGGCATCCTGGAGGAAAGGGGCGGGTGCTCAAGCACCCCCCCCTTCCCCCCCTCTGCACGTGCCTGCAGTACCATCAAGGTAGAAAGATTTCTCCAGATGCCGGAGCCATGATCACACTGCCTGTCTAAAACGCTGACCTTCAATCATGAGAAACTTCACCACAAGTCCCATTTGACTCGATCGCCCCTCGTATACAGTAATCATAAAAAGTCAAAGAACTGATAGGACCATATCTTAACTTCCCAGGCATACAAACTGTCCACAAGAAAATCTCTACAAAGGACCACTATATGTATATTTTATATAAACGAAAAGAGTGTGCATAGCACAAATGGCTACAGTCCATAACTGTATATCTACAGTAAAGTACTAAATGCCTACGTGATTTATTCCAGTACAAGAAACACTGCATATTCTTAGACAATTCAAGACAATTATTACCTAAATATACAGGTAATTAATAAAAGAAAGACATTTTGGGTGTTCGGTGATCATTTATTATCTCACGAAGATTAAGATGTTAATAGTGATTGAATATATTTGTGTATTACACACACACATATGCATATACCCTCCACCCCCTTTTCAAATGCAAACAAATACACTCTAAAATATCCCACTATTTACCTTGATAACCGCTGCCTCTTCTTTATGCATTAATTTCAAAATGTTTCTCTGTTCATTTTGTCTCACGGTTTGAATTGCGCCCTTGTTGCAAGATACAGGAATGTATCATGTAAACAGTTTGATTCTGGATTTGTATTGCTTCCTGCTCATACTGTTTGAAATACCACCACTTCTATTTCTGTGGTGTAGAAGGTAAACACACAGACCTGGTGAAAAAGTGCAATGAGGCAACACGAACAGAAGTGGTTCTGAGAACAGTTCTAAAATTGGGGGCTATGGGTTTGAACCAGGAGCTGACATGATGTCATTTCACTGAAGCCATCTAAAAACTGCCATACTGATTTTACTCAAAACACTGCGGTATCCCATTCACTTCTATTTTGTGGAATGTGGTTGTTTTGCAATGTTTGGATAAAGATACAGTGAACAACAATAATTGCATGTATATAACATATATAATCACACAGTTTATTTACAAAATCTAATATTGTGAAGTTAAATTTCTTTTGAAACTTAATTTTCAGTGAAACTCTCATATACATCATGGATTCATTACACAAGATTAATATTTTTTTTTTGTTTTCATTTCAGTGATAATGGCTACCAGCTCCAGAATATCAAAGATCCAGTACCTAAAAGTATACAATACTTTATTTCAAGTTTAAATAAATCACTGTTTTGGTGGCAAAAGGGTTTAGGGAGGTGGTCATAATGTTATGGCTGATCAGTGTGCATTGGCTATATTTATTTTTAACCCAACAACAAAACAAAAGAAAAAAAACTTTAAAGTAAAGTTAATTATCCTTTTACTTTCCACTTCACTATATTAATACTTTTAATTTTGTTAAAACAAAATTGCTGCTAAATTAAATGGTTAATTCTTTGGACACTGGAGGTTCATAAACAGCTGCCAGCACTTATTTGTTTGGTATAAACCAACCACTACGGCGGAAAACTCCGCCCCCTGGCTTCAGCCCCGCGCCAATGCAAAACCGACCTGATGTCAGCTGCTGCGATTACACGTCCATGGTTTGATCCAGTTCTGCAAGTTCCGAACTGTTGCCGTTTGCGCATCTACGTTCTAGAATTTGTCCAACTGAAAGCTCCAATTGGGTGTGTGTGTGTGTGTGTGTGTGTGTTTCATGAGCACTGAATGCGGTATGAAGATGTTTAACATGTTTTATATATATTATGCTAATTTACAAATCAATCAATAAATCAGTCAATTATGCTCTTACTGCGTGTAAATCGGATTCACTGAGTGTGTGTGAATCCACGGTCCTGAAGCAGTTCTGGCATTTCCTCTTGTTAAAGATGTTGGCCTTAAAACGGCGACAGCGGTTTTCTTTCGGGGAGAACATCCTGACCAAATTGTATTCAATACATGAAAAATAAATACATAAATAAATAAATCTTGGTGGTAGTAAAAAAAAAAAAAAAAGTCAAGATTAGCGATTGGCACAAACTTGCAGGTCAGATGCTGTCACGTCGTTCAAGATGTTAAAACTGACAGAAATTCGGGTCGGATCCTCCTGAGGAGCTCGTTTTAACAAACCCGACAGATCAGGGCTTAATGATCAGGTGCCAACGACGTGTCACGTGACTTTCCCTATCTAGCATATTACTTTAAAAAAAAATAGCAATGTATTTATGTGTAAATAAAAACATTAAATATTAAATAAAGGCATAAAACATGTTTTCAAAATCCCGAATAATTGTTTGTTTGTTAGATGATCTATTAATTAATTTGATTAATTTCTGCATTTATTTATTTCATTAGTTTTTTTTACTCATGCATTATTTTCCTGTTTATACTTACACCTATTTATTAAGTATTTTATATATGTACCATTTTTGATATTATTGAATTAATTACATTATCGTAATTTTCCTGGAGTCGCGGGAGGGGGCTGGAGCCTATCCCAGTGCACGAGGCGGGTACACTCGGACAGGGTGTACATGGTGCCAATCCATTGTGAGCGCGTACACACACACTATGGGCTATTTGGGAATGCCAATTAGCCTAATCTGTATGTCATGACTGCCCACCAAGTACAGGGTGACCATGCTAACTCCTAGCACACAGACTCGAGATGGGAATCGAGCCCTCGACCCTGTTGGTGCAAGGCCACAGTGCTAACCACTATGCCACCATGCTGCCTAATTTACAATTTATTTATTTATTTATTTACTAGATGTGCCCACAACTTCATTCTTCTGGAATTTAATTGCACACTCTACTCTTAAGTGCGTTTTAAAAATGTACAATGCCATCTGTTAAATTTTAGTATGAACTAAAATTTTTATGTATTACCGTGAAGTGCACGTAACGAAGACATGATATTGTGTTTATTCAGTAGATTTCAACTGCACATTCATAAGTGTGTATTAAAAAATGTACACTGCTGACTGTTGAATTTTTAGATGAAGATGATTTTGTCAAGGTCTATGTTTTTATGATATAAGGGAGCTTTCCATTTAAATTTAAAATTAGTGTATCTTTTCTTCCTGTGGGTATATTACCTCAAGCTCGACCAAATAGACCTGTTAATTAAAACTTGATATTCATCACACATCCCCCCAAATTATTTTTTCACAAATATCTTCAATGAACAGACACGCCAACTTTACAGTTTTATTATATGTATAGATTTTACTTGGTTGTTGCTAAATGAGGAATTTCTCATCCTCTACAGTATACTGTCGTTTTTTTTAAGTGTACTGTTTTTCTAGCTCTACCCTGCCAGACCTTCTATGTGTTCCTGACTTTGGAACACTATATATCATCATTAAATGTTAGAGTAAAACATTTGAAATGTTAAAAATAACTTACATGACTTTTCCTGATTGCGCAGAAACATTTTTTAATGTTTATTCCAATTTAATAAATGAAAGGTAAATAAATTTTACCTGCAAAAAGCTGGTGTGGGTGCAAGGTTTCATTTCTATCAAACAGGAGGTTTATTCTGTTAATCCTGGCTTTCATTAGACTCAGGTTAAGCTTTAACGTGGATGGAAAGAGAACCTGTAACGGCACAAGACTAAACCCTCCCAGTGTAAATGCATGAGGGCTTTAGGAAATTAGTCCTCCAGTCCTCATGTACACATTGTGTTTAAAAGTGTTAGAAAATGTTAACTTTCTAATTTTCCTAAAATTAAGCACGTTTCATTTTAATTTTGGTAATAAATGAAAAATAATTGATAAAACTAATATCAATAAAAAAAAATAATTTGATATAACACTACATAAAACATTCAGACATATACAGTCTATATATAATCTAATACAATATTAACAGAATTTCTCCAGATAGTCACAAAAGGAGAAAAGGTAAGTTTGCAATAGACAGTCCTTTATCAAATTTTCCATGCTCATAGACACACTACTTTTTTTTTATTGTAATTGCAATACATGGATTAGGGAATTACAGAAGTTCTCCAGATGAACATTTGCGATTATAAGATGTAAAGAAATGAGTACATTCATCACAGAATCATATACAGTAATATACATTAAATTAATCTTTAGACCACAACTTCGCCAAGCTTTTCAAATAAAAACACTTAAGCTTAAATATTACAATAATATATAGATATATATCTTTTGAATATGTGAACATTTATTTATTTATTACATAATTGAGAGAAGGTGATTGTGTTCAGTGCTCTGTCTTGTTTACTGAAAGACAGTTGATAAGAGTAGATTATTGTTATTGAAGGTATACTTTAATTAATTTAACAAGCTCTTGCTGCCTGGCCCAGCCTGTGTGTGTGTGTGTGTAGATTTCAACCAGACATACGCTTACCCATAAACCCATTTTGTGCATTCGGACACAAATACATGATGATGTGTGATTGTATGTGTGTGTGTGTGTGTGTGTGTGTGTGCGCGGCGTAGTGTATTAAAGTTCTCCAGTCTCCATACTGGGATCCACTTTCATCTTTTGTTTCCTCATTACCGTCTCCAGCTCAGTTACTTTTCTTCCAGTCTGAGAGACAGAAAAGAACAAATATTATATGCCTATGTCATGTATCACACTAAGGACAGATTGATTGTTCGTTCCAATATATCTAAATGCCAAGTGTGTTGTTGGGTGAGCAATCCACCTCCAGCTGAACTTTTTGCACCATGATCTGGCTGTAAACTCTGGCTCCCTCATGAGGAGAAACCTTGCACAGCTCGTCCCTACTCAGAGAGAACAGCTGAGCTCCGGTGAGAACCCCCAAACTGTTTGCTGTTCTGTTACAGAGAAAGACACAAGCAAAGAGAGAGACTTGTAAAGTACTGTAACATACAATAAATGCATTGGCAAATTTACTTTAGTTGTGCAAGATTGTAGAAGTAATAAAAAAAAAACATGATGCACTTTTCAATATTTGTCTAGCATTTTCCTGTAGTGGATGTGTGTGTGTATTTGTACATATGTGTAACAGAGGAAGACTCACTCATCACTGAAGCCTTTGGCTCTCAGCCATTCATGAACCTCAGCTGGAGGTGAGTGGTAGTTTAGAGGTACAGTAGTGTCGTTGGCCTTGTTGATAACCAGAGGTCGGAATGACGCCTCTCTCCCAAGAGCCAGCCGCTGTGCAAGCTCATTATTCACGAGCATTACTGAGGAATGATAATTATTTGAAGAATGTGACACATTTTATTTAGGGCTTATGTTTCATGGCACCTTAGAGAGAATTATTGAACTTGAGCATTAGACTTGCAATTGACCTTTTACAGTATAACAAGGGGACTTGAGCACACTATGCTGATCTAAGTGTTCACACTTCGCAAACTTTGAGGCGAAGTGTACCTGGATTTGTGCCTGAATCCATAGAGAGTAACACGCAATACCAAAAAAAATTACCTCGCTCTCCGTCATATCCCATTGGTGGCATGCTGACAGGGCGGGACTCCATGTGGGAGTAGTCTGCTCCTGAAAAATTGGGTCCTGTATATGAAAAGCGTCCAAGTCCCGTGGGAGACAAAGCAACTTTCTATAGAAAAGATTGAAGAATAGACTGTAATTTTTTATTTGTAAAAAAAAAAAAAAAACTAAATCGAGTCCAAATATTTCTTTCTGGTTAATAGTAATGTTAATAAGTTTATGTCTAGGCAAAGGAATGATCACCTACAGTCATCATTATGTCAAAAGAAGTTCCTCATAGGAGCTCCAGGCCACAAGGGGGCCACAAAAAAATGCAAGTTTAAGGTTTGTGTCTATGTATATATGTGTGTGTCTTTCTACAGAGAGTAGTGCATGTATGTCTCACCGTAGGCGACTTGTGATTTACCACACTGCTGTCTTGCTCTGTCTGGTCGACAGGCTCCAGGATGTTTGAAGGAACAAATCCAATCTCTTCGTACCTGTTCCTGCACTTCCACCACCGCTTTGACGAATCCAACACCTAGGAGAACATGAAAGAATTGATGAAAAACTTGGAGCACACTTTATGTAGGATGTAAAAGATATACTAATCAGCCATAACATTATGACCCCACCCCACCCCACCTAATATTGAGTAGGTCGTCCACCCCCCCCCAATACATTTTTCTATTGGTACCAGCATTAACCTTTTTCTTAATTTTAGCTACCGCAGCATTTCTATTGAATCAGGCTATACGGGCCAGCCTTCACTCCCCATGTGCATCAGTAAACCAAAAGTGATCCAAGGAAGGAAAATCATTGTACTGGCAACAGGGTCATGTGCAAAAGGGGACCTACACAATATTAGACAGGTGGTCATAATGTTATGGCTGAAAGGTACAGTATAAGAGCATCTGCTACTTTATTAACATTGTGGCAAAAGGTTTTGAGTAACTTGAATTGGGGTTAGTGTGTGTTTACCTGAAGATTTTCTCCATGCAGTACTGAAAGCTCGCTGCTGTTTCGGGCCACAAAGTCATAACTGCAGCAGTAAAGGCCAGGAAGTGGAATTTCCTCACTGCACAACAAACATACACAAATGTACGAACTACTGTATTATCCTCTATCCCATGGCAAATTATACAGGTTTAACATGTTACTGTGTGAAATGTTAGTCAGTATAATGTGGTCTGTTTTTTTTTTCTTCTTCAAAATGGCGGACAAATTGTACTATTCAAGCTACTGTCCACAATATATCCAAGTCCACAATATATCAACAGTTTTAAGTTTGTTAAAACTCCCCCAGAGTACTTAAGATGTAGAAAAAGATCATGTTTATTTTGCATGAGAATATTTTAAATGTTGCAGGAGAAACTATCATAAATAATACACTGTCTGTGTAAATAAGCTAATGTTTGCTAGCTTTTAGCATATATAGCTTGCTATGTTTTTTCCCCGGGATAGTTATCAAATTATTTTATGTAATTTTTATAGTTTTTTTCCTCAAAGGCTCTTTAATATTTTACTAATATTGTGTTCACCAAATGATATACACAAGACAATTTTATGTTAGGAAGCTAACTTCGAAGCTAATCACACATCTTTTCCCAAACAAATTCAAAAGTGGTTCCTGCCTGCCGTAAGGACTTCCTCTGTTGTGTATATGTATTACTTTGGTTTAACCAATAAAAGGTCAAATTTTGGAGGTCAGTTAAAATGTGAAAAGCCACCTAATAGCATTTTAAGGTAAATTTGTTAACTCTGAAGTTAACTGACAGGTGGTTAATGTACATAATACTGTGTTTACTAAACAATCACTGTCACCTTCTGCCTACTGTTACTAGCAATATTATGTAGTACACAGTATGTGTTGTTGGAATCTATATAACTAAAAGTAAGTTTTTGTCTGTACATTGGTCAAAACCTGCTCTTTCAATTATATCTTTATGTTTCATACATTGGAGGACCCAGAATCAGTCTCAGAAAATTTTCTGTTTGTATGTCTATCTGTATGTCTTTCCAGCCAGATTTTGTCACAGATCACGCAAAACTGTCTGGACAGAGTTTAATGGAACTTTGGCAATACTTTGGTCCTATACTGATATTAAACCTACGCCATTAATGAAATCAAAAATGTTGAGTTGAAGTAAAGTTATGAGAAAGCCTGAGGCTCGTTAACAGTGATCATCGACCAGCCTTGTCCAATCTAGCGGCCCAGCCCCTTCGCCCTTTTGCAGAAGGGGAGGCCACCTACCTAGTGAGGCTACGGAATGAGCGAGGAGCAACAAAAGATTTAGGCGCACACCCATCACTGGCGCATAACATTGCCCCTGCCTCAGCTCCCACCTCAGCCTTATTAGGGACTCCACCATGGGTACCCCCATGCCGTATTCTTCACCACTGTACGGACCTTGGGTTGAGTCCATGCACACCACACAGACCCAAGGTGGGAATTGAACCCGGACCCTGGAGGCGCAATGTGACTACCCACTAAACCACCACAACATACTGCATATGAAATTAATCAGCAGAACAAAAGCTATCAATTGCTAAGTTACTCTTTTATCTGTGTGGAAAAGCATCAGTTAATCCGATGGGTAATAAGGTAATCATCAGGGAATCTTTGTTATTTTTTGCTAAGAAATACACCTCAAACGTAATTATCGATGAAAACGTGTACTGTAGTACCCTAATGTTGGACACTGTTGTGACTGATGTTGTGTTATTCGCAATGTGACCTGTAATTGCCAAAGGTCTATAGCTACATATGTTACTATAATTTGGTATAAATAAATGGGGTTAAAAAGTGAGGAAACCGGCATCTTACTTGAACCAAAACAGGTTTAAATGTGTGTGTAAAGCCGCACAATAGTCAGCATTTACCTTTCATCTGTGAGCTGGAGAGGCGATGAGGGCTGGCTGTATGCTGACTGAAATGAACGACAGAATGTAATTAAAAATGTGTTTTTTAATTTGAAAATTTAAAGTTTAAGTGTCTGTGTGTGTAAGTGTGCAGGTGAAACCTGTTGACGTTCCAGCAGGGCCTCTTTTTTGTTTGGTGAGTCAATTTGATCTTCAAAAAAATGCCCGTTGGCATTAGGCTTCCAACCATCCAGAAAAACTGGAGTATACGGGGATGCTGATTTGGCATGCTGTGAACTGACACAACACATTTTTACTCTACATTAGCCTGACTACTATGATAGTTTGCATAACATACAATAGCACAGCCAGACACCTAGACATAATTCAGAACAGTCATAGTTTTAATCAGGTTGAGCAGGCTGAGTGTGACATGCTTATATTTGTTGTTCGACAAAATGATCATTCTGTATTTGCCTATGTTGCTTCAGGCGTCAGAATGTGTGCATCACCAAAAGCGACTAATATTTTATTTAGGCATTTACAGTAACAGCCTACAATCCATACAGAATATATTGACTGCCATGCAGCAAGCAAGTTAAAAATTATAACGTCAACATTAGCCAAAACTGAAATTGTTATAAAACCATTAATAGGTTGATATTATATAAATAATCTTACTAATTATCAAGAGCTAAAAATTTAACCATCCAAATAAAGTAAAAGGAAAAAGGACATGATAATAGTTTATAGGTTAGAGGTTGTGAAGTGTTAGAACCAGCAAATTATTATATCTTAATCAAAAAACTTAATAAATATTCTAGCAGAATGGATCAGCATATTTAAGTAATATCACACAAGATGGAGTGCTGTTGTACTGAATCTTAGCACGGCTGTGATGTGGCTTATGTAGATGTAGATACTACATTATCAACTGTGATGATATTAAGTACAACAGCATGACCTCAGGTGTGATATTGCTTTTATACTACAGTTCAACAAACGGCATTTATTATAAACAGATTGTGATTTTTTTTTTACTCCTAATGCAAATGGCGGAAATAGCGTCAAGCTGGCAACCGGCAGTTAGCGATCAGCAGTGATAGTGTAATTAACAAGGATTAAAGTTGTTTTAACTCCTTTCCAGTACTATGTAAACAAAAGGTGAGGAAAATAAACCTGGTGGACAGTCCGGTTTATTTACTTACTGCAATTTATAATAGTATCAACAAACCAAATGTTCTGGGGTTGAATCTTATAAAATGAAAAGCTAGTGCACTTGTTCAGGTATTAATGATAATTAGAATACCTTTGAAGTAGAGTGATACACATAGTTCCAACATCCCAGTGCTCTTGTGCTCTATATCAGTGCTCATGAAATCCGTCATGAAATTGTTTAACCTAAACTAACCTTTTTTTTAAAAGAAATTATAAAATCCCCCAAAGGTCATTGTTTGTTGAATGCAACCCATCTTGAGGCTTCTGATTGATTCACTTTAGCAAGTGGTTGGATTCTATATCATGTATAATATACAATAGAAGTACTGTAAGTACACCCATGTGCAATATCTCTTAAAAGTGAGAATTGTCAAATATCTTTGAGCAATTGCATTATTTCCAAGTTGAACAGTAGAGTATTAGCTATCATTTAAAAAGGAAAACACTCTTTCACACTTATACCATACAGGTAAAGCAAGGGTTGATTTATGGTCACAGTATCTGGTATCACCCAAATAAGGAATTTGGTTCCTCTGAAGCTTTCTTCCTTTTGTTTGTTGCTAGAATGGTTGTGCTGATCTACTGTTTTTTTCAAATGCCCACCAAGGTATACTATTGGATTCGAGTCAGGCTTTTTTTTTTTTCTTCTTTAAAAACTCTTGTGCTGTGTGCTTTAGATCAGTGGTTCTCAGCCCTTTTTCTGGAGGGCGACTTTCCCCTGGTCCATCACACCTATGTCAATTCATAAAAGGGTGGTAATTACAGTAGCTGATTAGTTAAATCAAGTGTATGGGGAGCTGAAAAAATGCTAAAATGTTATAGAAAAGTGGGCCGCCAAGACCAGGATTGAAAACCACTGCTTCAGGTCATTCTCACGCTGGAATTGCCTTTCCTTCAGCAAGCTTTTGGAGACTGGGAATCATCTAGTCAGGCATTCATGTTCTACCTAAAAAACATCATCTTTCGCACACCCATGCAGCCCCATATTATCACACACCCACATCTGTGCTTCACTCTCAGGATCAGGATTCACTTTGGTAGTCGTGCTGGACTTCAGCCAAACAAAGTCTCTTATGAGCAAAAATTATGCTCCCAATATTCATCGGGCTTCTTTTCATGTCCTTTAGCAAAAGTAAATTATTCAGTTTTGTCCAAGCAAGTGTTGTGTACTTTCACAGAGGTTAACGTTACACAATGTCACTTCAAGCAGTCTTAGCAGTCACAATAACTCCCATGATATCCCCATGCCCTCTGATTATTGTTAGTTTGGCTCATTCTATACTTGAGCAGTTCTTGATTGCATTTCTCATGTGTCATTAATCAAACTTGTAGCTAAACCGCCCATAGGTCCAAAAGGAAGTTGCTGTCTTCATGGGTAATTTTACAACCATGTTCATATGTTCATGCAATTAGATTAATTATAAATCACAGGTACACTCTATTTAGTTTCAATGATCACATGTGTAATATGGACTTTCTAAAATATTAAGTTTTTTATTTTATTCTTCATACAAGAAAATACTAATGCAAAATAATAATGCAATAAATTTTTAAATCGTTTGAGATTTATGCAGTGTTGCACAGGAGTGTATTTAAAGTGTAATTCAAAGAGATGAGGTTGCCTTCATTTACACATCATAAAGGAAACATAATTTTAGCCTTCACCTTCCCAAGTAGTTAGGTGTGATATGTTCAGAAATATCATGTCATAGGTTCCGAACTATTATGTCATACAACATGTTTTACCCGTCCTAGGTGGAAATGTGAAAAGCAAATGCAAAATAAAAAGCTAAAAGCTAAACACTTTAAAGTAGCTGGTAGGCTGTCATGTCACAGGTTATAGACCAGCCTACAGAAATTATTTTAAATGTTTGCAGTGACTAAAGTGGAGCATCCAAATAAAATCATATTCATAAGAATCTATGTCTGGAGAGCATCCAAAAGGGTGTCTTTACACGCACTTAGGAAAACATACAGAAATGCGGTTCTGTTTAGATCACAACCATGCTTCAATGCCACGTATTTTGGTTGAATGTGTATCTTTAAAAAGTTATATCTGCTTCGTGGTTTGAAATAGACTGAAAAGAGGGATCTGTGCTGGCTGTGCTAATTATAGCGTTTGTGGTCGTGGTTAAATTTCAGAAAATGGAGCATGGTTTACATGCTCTGAAATGAGTGAAAAGCTGTAATACTTTGCCTGCGTCCAGTTGGGGCCGAGAGAGCTCCACAGCTCTCTTTCCTCCTGTGTGAGATTCTGCTGCAGTAGAGAGATGGCTCCACTGGTCAGTGCAGGACTGGACACACCGGCTGCCAAGCCAGGACCACCTGTAGTTTTAACCATCTGGCCACACACACACACACACACACAGATTTTTATTCATAAAATTTAAATTTATATACTGTACTGTATTGTGCAAAAAATCTTGAGCCACTCCTCATTTCCTCATATTTTGAAAATTTTTATCTTTTATATAGTATTGGGGAATAGTTCTCTTTATAGTACTTTTTGACTCTCATTTTAAGTTCAGTTCCGGTACCTGACCAGTTTCAGGGAAATGTTTTTTGATTGTTAAACCAAACAGTGGCCTATTTACTGTAACAGGAGTAACAGGTGCAGATGTTCAGGCCGGTGATTAGTATACTGGTGATGTTGAATGCTGAGTGGTTAGAATAAAAGAGAGAGGGGGAGAAAAATCCTGTTTATTTAATTTAATCTATGATGTTTAATTTAATATGAAGAAATGTGGCTCAAGACTTTTGTACAGTACTGTATAAAGTCTTATTATAATTCTTAAAGCATTTCATTTATTAACTGATTTAAATTTATTAAACAAAACTAAGGACATTTTTCAAATTTGTTAAAATGAAACTAATCAGAAAATTGTTGTACGAGTGAAGAATGTAAATTG
>JAQQZS010000008.1:7287179-7300804 GCA_030068045.1 Platyallabes tihoni | reverse complement strand
AAATGCATTTCTCTAGGGAAATGTTATATCGCAAGAAATATCGTTATCGCAATATTCAACAACAATATCGCATATTGCATATTTTCCTAATATTGTGCAGCCCTAATAAAAACCCAGAACACCTCAGTGATATTTGGAACCAACACGTACTAGAACAAGAATGTTCACAAAATGAATTGCTAGCCAGTGCAAGAAGATTTCTGATCATACACTAATCAGCCATAACATTAAATCAAAATGTTACCAAATAAGTCTTGGGTTGCCTTGTGCCACCAGGGCAGCTCTGGCCCCTTAGGGCGTGGCTCCACAGCGCCTCTGAGGATTTTATCTGGTGTCTGGCGTCAGGACATTGACAGCAGATTGTTTGTCTGATGAGGGTCACAGGGTGGCGCTTCCATGGATCAGACTTGCTTGTCAGGCGCATCCCATATGTGCTCAATCAGAGTGAGATAAGAGAATTTGGAGGCTGGGTGGGCGCTCTTGGGTTCTTTTCCTGCCGGGCCCCATATGTGGTAGGCTGTGGTGCACTGGGTGTTCTGATCCCTTTCGCAATATGTCTATCTTGTGAGATTCAACGTTTTTTTTTATTATGGCGCATTAGACTTAGCTGATGAGTTTGCTAAAATTAGGTGGTGTGTGTGTGTGTGTGTGTGTGGTGTAAGTGTACCTCATCAGTAACTTGAGAGCACCATTTCTAAAGTTGCAAGTCATACTTACTGGTGGTGTGGGAGTGAGTGATTGGGGACTTGCTGGTGTATAGTTGATTTTCTACACTCATATACAGAACTGTGTTAAAAGTCTTAGACACCCTGTTAGTATTCCAGCAAAATAAAATAATGTTCAGTAAAAGAAGCAGCTCATTTCCTAATAAACCTGCACAAATTGTACCCAAGACTATATTTTGGTCGTTCCACCAATTATCGACTTTAATCATTAATTAATGTTTACTTTATTATTATTATTATTATTATTAGCATATGCACAACACTCTACAGTATATACCTATGTGTGTATAAATATCTATACTTTCTGTCTGTCTGTCTGTCTGTCTGTTTTTCTCTCTCAGGTTTGTTTCTTTATGGCCCTGTACTACAATGTCATCATTGCATGGGCTCTGTTCTACTTGGGAAGTTCTTTCCAGTACCCGTTACCATGGCAACAGTGTCCCATAGATCCTGGCACGAACCAGACAGGTATGTTTAAGTGCACACGTTTCAATCAAGCTTTCGTCACACACGCTTCCACTTGTTCTGTTCGTCCTGTACAAGTCAGTATATCTGACTTTGTTCCCATACCGCCCGTGTACACGTTGTTGTAGAAACAGCTATGACTGTATACCTCACTGCAGGATTGTTGTGGTACATGAACAGTGGTGGCATGCAGCCATGTAAACATTACCATAGTGGCTTTTTTTAGTCTTTTGAAAATGGATGGTGGTGAAAGGCGAGCTCTGTCAGTCCCATCTCGCACTTATGGCACTCAGCTAACATGATGACAAGAGATGGTGGGAAAAAATGACAGACGACAAAGTATTGGTTCTACTACAGCTACAGTAAGTGCATCATCCTCTTCTAAACTCTACAGGGTGCTGTTTATTATTGTACAGATTTCATTGTTAATACTTGGCCTCCATGATTCTTGGGTTGACCCTAAGCTCAGGTTACATCCTATGTAAAGTTTTGCATGAACGTTTACATTTACATTACGGCATTTGGCAGACACCCTCATCCAGTGTGACTTGTGTTTTTATCTCATTACACATCTGAGCAGTTGAGGGTTAAGGGCCTTGCTCAAGAGCCCAACAATGGCAGCTTGGTGATTCTGGGGTTTGAACCTGCAACCTTTCGATCAGTAGTTTTTTCCCAATTTCCAAAAAGCAACAAAAGTCTGCAATTTATTACAGGAAATATATATGTGTAGTCTGGGAGGATTTATCCTGCCATAAACAATTCCTCAATAACGATTAAAAAAAAAAAAAAAGGGGGCACAACGGTGTATGCTTTCATAGCTTGAGCTATCCCAAGAGACCGGAAGAGGACACGAGGATATTAAAAATACATGTATTATAAAAAACTAAATATGTAAATAAATTTAAAAAAACAATTTTTATGATAAAAGTCAGTGAGGCTTGTGTATACTTCGGCCCCCGAAATAAGAGACACCCAGTAACAGAATCAGTGTGGAACATGAGGGAGAAATTAAAGGACAATAAATAGGACAGGTAAGCTCAGCTCAGTTTATATTTCTGACATTTATTGCATCTTATTGATGTTTGTCTGTACACCAGTTGATGTCACATGCTTTCTTTATTTAATTACTTATTTAATTTAAGTAACTCTCCATCCTTGTGTGCCTTGATATACAAAAAAATGGTTTATTTAAATTATTTCTTCTGCTTTTTATTAAAGAATAATCTTGTTGTAGCTCATTAAAAATTAATAACAATTATCAATATTGACTTATATGGGGGGAAAAAATCATAGTAAATTTTTTTTGTTATATTGCCCAGCCCCAGTCTGGAAATTTTTGTAGAGTTTGTCAATAATTTAAGTTTTGGTTTTCTTTTTTAAATCATTTCGAGGTGATAAATAATTTCAAGATTCAACATTCAAAGAAATGTCTTAATCCCAGCGGAGAAATTGCTTTGTCTTAAAAATTTTAAATAAATTAGACAATGGGGAGGGAAAAATTAGAATTAAATGCAATTAAATTAAATTAGAAAAGGGGAGGGAAAAAAACTCTTAGACAGTAAAGTATTGCCAAATATCCTCTTAAGGACAGGTCATTTGTGCTAATGTTCGATATATTTAATAGTTACATATCATAGTTTAAATATTAATTGAATTTGCAAGAATAATAATTAAGTGATTTTTTTTTTTTTTTTTTTGGAGTCCTTTTATGGATTGATGGACAAATTAGTAACCGTCTGCTGGAACATTGTAGTGGGAGTTGCACAAACAAGAAACATCATAAAGTAAAGAACAGAACAGTGTTCACTTTAAACAGGTTTATAGCCTCTGGTCATATAAGCTGTTTGACTATCTGGTCCGTCATGCTGTGTCTTTTTTTTTTTTCTCTCCCTTTTTGTCTCTTTTTCAGTGAAGGAGTGTGCTGCCAGCTCTCCCACCTCATATTTCTGGTTCCGCAAGGCTCTCGATATCTCCGACTCGATTGATCAATCTGGAGAGTATAATCTTGTGATTACCGGGTGCCTGCTTGCAGCTTGGACAATAGTCTGTCTCGCCATGATCAAGGGCATCAAGTCCTCAGCCAGGGTACACAATGTTAACACGGCAACACGAGCGCACACATAAACAAACTCCTTTGTCCGTGCTTGCAGTTGTCACGTGTAAAATTGTCACACCTGTGCCCTTGGCCTATCTAGTGTCAATATGGTTAATGTGCTAATGTTCTAATGCAGATGTACACACTCACACACTGATTTATCATTGTTAGCAGACAGATATTACCCAACCCTTAAACTATTGCCAGTAAATTAGGTATAGTGACAGCTTGTGTAACTTCATAAAGATGTAACAGAATATATTCAGAGGAAATGAATGATCAAACATGAATCACATGCTCTTTTTTTTATTGCACTTCCAGGTGATGTACTTTTCGTCTATTTTCCCGTACGCTGTGTTGTTCTGTTTTCTGATCAGAGGTCTAATGCTGGACGGAGCCACCGACGGACTCGCCTATATGTTCTTTCCAAAAGTGAGGAAAGATTGAACATCCAAGCCTGTCATCTCTGTGATTTGTATAGTATAGATTCTATGTGTGACTAAAGCTGATGGTATAATATCATTTCAGTCAAGTCCATAAATCAATTGAGCGTCCAAAAAATAAATAACTAAAAAAAGTCACCATTTCAGAAGGGTCACATTTTTGGGCTGCACCATGCAAAAAAACAACAACTAGGAAGATGAAATGACTGGAAATGGGTTAAAAATTCTGCAACACATTATTAAAACCTGGAAGGATAGTGCTGGACCGTCAGTGGAAAAAAATTATGAACGTAGATCACTTGAAAAAATGGGACTAAACAGCTGTTTGTCCATAAGACAACCACTTGTTATTGAGAAAAATCAGAAGAAAGTGGCTTGTTGGGGAGCATAAAGATTGAACTTTAGGCCAAAGGAAAAAAGCAGATGAGTTCAGATTAACCCTATTCAAAAGCGATTGGGAAAAGCATGAAGGAGATCCACCCATCATGCATAGCGCCCATGGTACAAGCCTCTGAAAGCAGTGTTATGATCTGGGGTTGCTTCAGTTGGTCAGGTTGCGACCTACGGAGTTTTTTTGTCCCTGCATGTTCCAGTACTCAAATTGTGATAGAGTCATTCTGGGAGCATGAGGAATCATTTTCGAACATGAACCAGCCACCACATTGTGTGCTGTAATCAAAGCTAAAGGTGACTGAAAGAAATCTTATAGAGTGAGAGACTTATTTCTGGCCATGCAGTGTCCTGTATTTGCACATAGATAAAGTTATGGTGATTTTAGTTATAGTTGAGCTGAAATTATGTAAGAAATTTCTACATCATTGTGAAAGTAAAGACTTTCTCATCCCTGGCTATGGCTTAATATACAGTACATCAGTTACAATCAGCAATTCACACTTTTATAGAAAGCTAATATTAATGTCTCCTGGCTTGGAATTCATGTGTCATGTGTACTTTTCCGTTCAGGGGATCCAGCCTATTTTAGGATAATTATATTTATATTCAGTCTGACCACTCCTGTCCTAAATGAGTACCTTAAATGGTGCAATTGAGAGAATTTATTTTTCTTGGGTTTGTGCAAAAAAAAAAAAAAAAAGAAAAGCTTATATGTGATGGCGTTGGGCCATGTTCATGCAAAAATCAAACAGGAGATGTATATGATAATGAAATTATGAGAATAAATCTTAAACCTCGTAATCATTATCATAATCATGTTGTAATGTCATGTGACGGCAATTGCATTCTCTGTTAAATCTCAGACTCTCTTATAACAAGATTCATCCTTGTATCCTGTTTGAACAGCCCCAGCTGATTCTCTGTGTTTGTCTCAGTTAGAGATCTGGGCTGAGGTGCAGGTTTGGCGCCAGGCTGCCACTCAGGTTTTCTTCGCTCTCGGTTTGGGCTACGGGTCTGTAATCGCTTACTCCTCCTACAACCCAATCAACAACAACTGCCACCGCGACTCCCTGATGGTTTCGGCCATCAACTTCATGACTTCAGTCCTGGCCTCGCTCGTCGTCTTCACGGTCCTCGGCTTCCGCGCCAAAAACATCGCCCTGGAGTGTGTTGTGGAGTAAGTGTGTGAGCAGAGTGTCTTTATTTTGATTTTATCAGAAGTCCTAGACAGGCTAGTCAGTCATTTAGAGTGAGCTTGGCATTCTAGAGCGTGTCCATCACAGGAACAAAACTTGGGTCTGAATCGAAACTTGCCCCACCACAAATTTTTTTTTTTTTTTAATCATATAGGAATGTGAATAAAATGTCAGAGATGGCCACTTCGGGCACAGCTCAACCCTGGTGGCCATGGTTCAATATGTCCGACCCCAGATCCGTAGAAGTGAAGGATTACCAGGAGTGGTACAGACATTATGGGAGCTTGCTAGGCTCAAATATCACAGATTGCGACCTGGAGAGAGAAATGAACAAGGTTTGTATATGCATGAGTAAAATTTCCACGATTCTAGTCAGTGCTGGAGATGATACTGTATGGTATAACCGCATATAAGAGACCACTTTCATTTGCACCAGTCACTTCACTGATCTGATCTTTGTCTTCTTGCTCAGGGAGTGGAGGGAACAGGTTTGGCATTTATCGCGTTCACCGAGGCCATGGCGCTGTTTCCAGCTAGTCCGTTCTGGTCAGCGCTGTTCTTCCTCATGCTCCTGAACCTGGGTCTGTCCACCATGTTCGGTACCATGCAGGGCATCCTCACGCCACTCATGGACAACTTTAAACTGCTGGGACGCCACAAGACGCTACTCACCGGTACGCACACTTCCATAAGCACTGATTATGACGGACAGGTTAATATCTGCATGATGTACATGATATTATTGATCTCTCTGTATTTTAGTGATAAGCTGTATCCTGGGATTCCTGATTGGTCTGCTCTTCACTCAGCGCAGCGGGAACTACTTTGTGACCATGTTCGACGATTATTCTGCCACTTTGCCACTGATGATCGTCGTCATCTTCGAGACCGTCAGTGTGGCATGGATCTACGGTGCTGATCGGTAAAACTGGTTCTAAACGGCATGCTTAAATTTTTTTTCTGCATGCTTTTTATTGAAATAAATAAAGTAGCATATTCCTCATCACCACAGACACGAAAGATGATCTCAGTAAAGGTTTGAAATGCATGACTATTTCAAACTAATTTCGTGTCTGAAGGTGAAAGGGTCCAACCTAGTACTAGCATGGTTTACCTAATGAAGTGGCCGGTGAGTGTATTTTATCTTGCTGTCCTGTCAGGTTTCTGGACGATGTCGAGGTGATGCTGAAATGGCGCCCTCCAGCCATCTATAAGTACATGTGGAAGTATGTGTGTCTGCTGGCTATGGTGGGTCTGTTAGCTGCCAGCCTGCTACGCATGTTCTTTAAGTGGCCGACCTACACAGCATGGAACCACACCACGGTAAAACACACAGTTTCATATAATGACCGTCACCCTACAGAATCAGGACTACATCAATGAAAAATCTATTTGTATACAAGAATCATTTTTGCCTGACTAGCCCCACAGTGTAGTGTGTTACAGTATGTGTAGTTTATTAACTTTCACTACATTGACTTTAATAATAGTATAACTAACAAACTCAGACGTATAGACCCTGGTCAAGGCTATGTTTGGATAATATGTTCACATGAAATTTCACTACGATACACACAGTATATTTGAATCATTTAATTCCTAATGCTTAATCTACTTTAAGAGGCCTAAGATGCCTTTCAGTCACATGGATAGGATAAGCCATCCAAAAAGAGGGAGGGTCAGTCAGAGGACACATATCTTACATTATATTTGGCATTCATTACTGAGCTGTTTTTTTGCATGCACACCAATTGCATTTTCACTCGATTGTGTCTCGCACATGCACAATCACATGATCTGTATTTGTCATGATTGCCAAGGAAAAAAGAAAAACCGGCTAATGCTGACAAAAACCTGCTGAAATAATATCAGTTCTGGAACTCGTGCTGTAGTTCAACAATTTATGCACAAACAGGTAGTCTCCGATTTGAGAACATTCGAGTTACGGATTTCCACAGATACAAACAGACCACGGTTCTACTTCCGGTTCAATCACGAAAGTAGCTATTGTGTATTGTACAAAAAATAGACACTGCAGTGCAGCAGATACCAATATTTACAATTATATACAATATTTATAGTGTAAAATGTCTAAAGTTGGGTATATTGTATGTGTACATGTGTGTGGGCGGGTGCAAGAGAAATGAGTCAGCCACACCGGTTTCAATTAGTCAGTCCAGGAGCACGAAGGTAGAAAATGGCTGTCCTTTAAATTTGTCCTGATGGTGAATAATTCTAATCCTCAACAAGTTCACAGTCCAATACAGTGGAAAACAGCTCTGAGACAAAATGGTGTCCAAGATTCCCCTCGTGATTTAAAGGTGCAGAAACAACACTGTTATATTTTACTGTGAGATTAATGTGTGTAAGTGAAAGTGTGTGTGTGTGTGTGTATTCACCCAGCAGGGGAGACGATTACAGGGGAGACGATTACCTACAATTCAGCAGCGCAAGAGAGAGAAAAACCATTGGCTCAGTTGTGATGACGTGACGTCTGTGTCAAAACAAGAAGCGCATGCGTGATACTTGATACTCGGTTATCGTAAACTTAGACAACGCTCGTTTTTCAAGTCAAAATTTATTAAAAATCTTTGCTCGTCTTGCGGAACACTCGTAAACTGCGTTACTCGTAATCCGAGGTTCCACTGTAGTATTATGCTAAACATAGAGATAGTTTGAAAGATAGTTTGACGTTTAATGGTTAGCACTGTGACCTTGCACCTCCAGAGTTTGCATGTTTTTCCGGTGCTTAGTGGGTTTCCTCCGGGTACCCTGGTTTCCTCCCACAGTCAATAGGCATGCAGATTAGGCTAATTGGTGTTACCAAATTATTCATTAAATTTTTTTTTAATTAATAATCAAATAAAAAAATATTAATTAATATCCCAGTCAAACTGGGACTTTGAATAATGATCTGGGAATAATTGACGTCTACAAAAGACTTCAACTACAGTATGGTGAAAAAACTCTTATCCGCAGTCAAACTTGATTGGTGTAAATGTTTTAAAGAAGGCCATACAGGAAGGTGGAATCCTGGTTGATAACTTGTGACCATCTTGTGGAATAACTGTGTTATATCAGCCTGTGCAATCAAAAGTTCCGGTTTGAATTGAACACCACCCATGTTATAACTTTATATTTGGTCTGAATTTTTTCTAATTTCTATCCGTTATCACCCAAATGAGGATGGGTTCCCTGTTGAGTCCGGTTCCTCTCAAGGTTTCTTTCTATTGCCATCTCAGGGAGTTTTTCCTTGACACTGTCGCCGTCACCCTTGGCTTGCTCATCAGGGACAATCTCATTATTATCTAGACACATGTTTCTCACACATACACACTTCCATACATTCTCTTTTCAATTTTCTTTTCATTTTTGTGAAGCTGCTTTGAGACAATGGCCATTGTTAAAAGCACTATATAAATAAAATTGAATTGAATTGAACTTGCTCAAAATTTCAGTTAAAATTCTATGTCTGATTGTGCATGATTATAAGTAATGCAGTGATTCGCTCTTTGTCTCTCGAAGGGATCCGAGAGCAGCCTGGGATACCCAGGATGGGCTTTAGTGATGCTAGCGCTGCTCATCATTGCTGCCTGTCTTCCAGTGCCTGCTGGCTACATACATTCCCTCCTCTCTCATAAGTGTGGCCCATCACGGGCAGAAGGAGAGGCTGAACATCATAGAGAACGATACTCCAAATGTAGTACCACTGAGCCAGAACTCAACAGCCATCACACCACTCTGGATGAGGACAGCAGCCGAACCACCTTCCTGTCCGTGGCTGCAGATCACTACAGGCTTCTCTCACAGCAGGAGGATGGGGAAGAGGAGGAGGATGACACAGAACTGTAATAAATTCTGACAAGGAAGAACATGTATAGTGTTTGGGCAAGATGACTGAATGGGATGCTGGAGTGTCTAGGAGACAGTTGCCAAGGCGACTGTGCTCACAGTGCAATTTTAAAGTTAGGAAGTGATAAACTGGAGAGAAGTGAGAAATGGAACAGAATCTCAAATCGTTGAAACGAATCAACACAGTCACTTTTTCTGGAGTTAGAAACCAAACTGGACTTGGATATATTATATAGCAGTTTTGATGTTACAGCTGATCGGTGTATAGCAGGACTAGATTTGTTCTGCCATTAACACATCACCCATGATCATTCAAATAGAAAAGAAAAGCTCCGGCACACGTTTTAATGTTGTTCAAGGAGGAAGTGTATTTGAATTATGGATTATCTTGTTTCTTGTTTATAGAAAAACTCATTTCAGTGAACCAAATTAATATCTCACGTTATGCAGGTCAGTTACTCCCATGTGAGGCTTGTCTATGAATTAAAAAGTGATGTGCTTAGACTGGGGTAAATGTAAATGGAATAAGTATGTTTATCATCAGGTTTGTTGTAAATAGATGTAATCTTATATAGATTTATGCTTTAAGGACATTGTGCTTCTTTTCCGTTTATAATGATTTTTCATTAATGTTGCCAAGTGCCTCTGTTATAAAATTTAAAATAATATTGCAAGACTTTTTTTTTTTTTTTTAAAGATGAAATGCAGAAATATGTTGGAAACCCAAAGCCTAGGACCTAGTAAACTACTTTTAAAACCGTTAATCCTGCTTTTGACCACAAGGTGCTGCTAGTGTCTAGCATACATGGTTCTGAAAAAAGCAGGATTTTGGGAGCTCTTTTTTTTTTCTTCTTTTAAATAAACTACTGTCAAGAGATTCCTTTTTATCCTATATGTATGCAAAAGCATCAGGGTAACGTCTACTGTTGGGACATACCCACTACTTTTGGACATAGTCAGTAAAATCTTTTAGGGGGAATGTAGCAGGTTCTGACCCAGACATTTTCTTAATTTGAGCCCTAATCCCATTTCTTCATATTTAGCTTCTTTGCTTACTTCATATTGGCTGTCATTTTGGCAAGTTTTTGTCTCTCATTTTCAGTCCGGCCTATGAATCGTTCAAGCATTAAAAAAGTCAAGGCATGAACCAGTGAGAAACAGGCGCGGATGATGACAGATGATCAGTCTGGAGATTAGTAGACTGGTGACGCTGAATGCCGAGTAGTCGGAACAGATGAGAGGGAAAATGAGGTTGCCCCTGAGATTGTTACATAAACAACCATTTTTTAATTTGAACATTTGTTCCCATTTCTTTAATTGAATCTACATAATGAATTTAATATGAAGAAATGAGGTGGCTCAAGACTTTTACACAGTACTGTATATCATATATATATATATATATATATATAATGGTGCTCCAGAAAGTGGCATTTGATATAAAAACTTGCATCTATGAACAGGAATTATTGGTGCAAACCCTTACCACTGTGTGCACTTGTGTCTCGGTGGAGTTATACAGGTACTGAAATCCATACTGTATAAGTACATGTCATTAGTACTGGGTAGGACTGTTTTGATGTTTTGGTTTTCTCCTAAGGTACTTGGTCAAGGTTTTCTATGTCAATGATATACTACATACATATGAACTGCATGACAAAGTCTTCCTACGACAATTTTATCATATTAGAGTCTGACTGACAGAGAGCAGATTATTGTATTTTGCCTTATCAATCACCAAAAGTGAATGCAAGGATGAATCTCAGGAAAGCACTGTAGCAATAATGGTTACCCCTGTTTGTAACTCTGTTTGAGTTAATTATGGTAACTACTAAGAACAGGATTTAAAATGGAGCCAAGAAATGTGCTCAGTCTGTGTGGAAGATCATTGTTCACACACTCACATTCGTGTATGGTGAGCACACACAACCTGAAACAACAACAACACTCTTATCACTAACGGTGGTTCTAGTGTGTAGGTGACAGAACATCTGCAAATGAAGATCAATCTGTAATAAATAATAACTTTCAAATGTAAAAAAAAAAAAAAAAAAAATCAGGGATGCATTTTATTATAGAAAAAATTGTAAGCACTTCAATAAAATAGTGGTCAATAAGTTGTGTGCCATGTGAGATCCATGAAGCTGTTATTTGTTGTAAGTCAGTAATGGATTCTTATCTTGTATAGAGCTAATAAAATGTACATAGAAGTTACGTGTGAGGTCAGCTGTCTCCTTTTGTTCTCCACTTTTTACTATAATGTGATTCATCAATGGTGTGATGTGAACCTGGAAATCTGTGCAAACTAAGGGGTCCATGCAGAAGCTTGAGTACTTATCCAGACCCAAGGGCTTCATGCTGATGCCAACTTTGGTAAAAAAAAAAAAAAAATAGAATGGCGTATTAAACAATCAATAATTGAGTGCCTGGACCTAAATTAATGCAAATGCATTTTCCGTGGGCAGGATGTTTGAATTCTATCACTTGTAACACTTCTTTTAGTGTTCAAACTGTATTCTTCAGCATACATGCACTAATCAGCCATAACATGAACAATAATTATCACCACCCATCTGGCCACCCCAGATCCCTATCCGATTGATCTCCCATGGAACTGGCCGGACCAATAAGTTCGATCCATAGACACCACAAACCACAGCACCTAAAGGATTCGCTGCCAATGTCCTGGTGCCAGAAATTTATATTTGCTTTTTGAACAGCACATTGTAGATTCTCTTTCACTGTGACAATCACATCTACGTTTTCACTTCAGGAAGGCTTATATTAGATTTTGGCGTGTTAATGTTGGGATTTGTGCTTATACTGTATGTATTTCATATAAATATACTGTAGAAATCAAGGTTAAATAAATATGAAAGACGAGTTGCTGTCTCACTGTACTGATAAATGTAATATACAAATGCTGTTACAAACATGAGAGCTGTAAAACTGAAATGTACCGTAAGCCAAACGTAACAACTGGGTTGTTAAAATGACGAATAACACATGTTTGAGGTGTATAAACCACTTTTGCATTTACCAATGTTTCAGCACTTGGATAATTTCACAGTTCAAACATACGTTGTTGCTCAGTCTGGACACTAGGAGACAGTGTACCGCTGTCGGAAATATGTAAAAGAACTTACGTCTCCAAAGACATCCTAAATCTTTAAATAGGAAATCCCACCTATTTGCTTGTTCATGTCTTAAAAAATCAACAGCACTGATTGAGCACCCATGGAATTGGCCGGACAAATAAGTCCAATCCATACAATAAATCCAATCACAGCGCCTAAAGAGCATACATTTCCTGGGCCCATATTCACAAATCTTCTTAGAATTTTCTCAGAATCTATCTCTTATCTTGGCTTAAAAAGTCCTAGCTGAGAGTTCGAGACTAAAAGTGATTTCTTTGCAAGGAGATCCCTGCGTATTTGCTGGTACACGTGTTTTAGGCACAATTTTCTATTTCCACATGTTCATGTTCACACATAGTTTCATTTTATCAGATAACATGAGGTTACCTGTTTATTTGGGGTTACTGTCCAGTTTCATGGCAAAAAATCCCATGATAAAACCTTTAAGGATTTACAGATCTATCTATCTATCTATCTATCTATCTATTTGTATATCCATTTATCTATCGATCAATCTATCTATCTGTTTTTATATCTATCTGTTTTTATATCTATCTATCTATCTATCTATCTGTTTGTTTTATATCTATCTATCTATCTATCTATCTATCTGTTTGTTTTTATATCTATCTATCTATTTGTATATCTATCTATCTATCTATTTATCTATCTATCTATCTGTTTGTTTTTATATCTATCTATTTGTATATCTATCTATCTATTTATCTATCAATCTATATATCTATCTATCTATCTGTCAATCTATTTTTTTATTTATCTGTCTGTTTGTCTATCTATCTATCTATCTATCTGGTTTTATATCTATCTATCTATCTATCTATCTATCTATCTGTTTGTTTTTATATCTATCTATCTATTTGTATATCTATCTATCTATTTATCTATCAATCTATCTATCTATCTATCTATCTATCTATCTATCTATCTGTCAATCTATTTTTTATTTATCTGTCTGTTTGTCTATCTATCTATCTATCTGGTTTTATATCTATCTATCTATCTATCTATCTATCTATCTATCTATCTATCTGGTTTTATATCTATCTATCTATCTATCTATCTGGTTTTATATCTATCTATCTATTTGTATATCTATCTATCTATTTATCTTTCAATCTATCTATCTATCTATCTATCTATCTATCTACCTGTCAATCTATTTTTTTATTTATCTGTCTGTTTGTCTATCTATCTATCTACATATCTATCTATCTATCTATCTATCTATCTATCTATTTGTATATCTATCTATCTATTTATCTTTCAATCTATCTATCTATCTATCTATCTATCTATCT
>JAQQZS010000008.1:7264050-7278447 GCA_030068045.1 Platyallabes tihoni | reverse complement strand
GGTCGCGGGGACCTGGAGCCTATCCCAGGAGTCTTAGGGCACAAGGCAGGGTACACCCTGGACAGGGTGCCAATCCTATTTATTCATTAGTTTATTATTTTTTATGTACGCATGGTTAATTCTTATTTGAAGAGTCATTTTCCATGTTGGTTATCATTCTCTATCTGATGCTTATGAAGGTCATGTTTTGTGTGTGTGTGTGTGTGTGTGTGTGTGTGTGTGTATGTCTCAGGATGGGAGAAATTCTCCCTAGGTGACACAGTCCCACAGAGACAAAATCTGTTCACTGGAGGCAGGGGTGGGGGTTTAAAATACATAAAGTTCTAGGCACAGAAGAGAGAGAGAGAGAGAGACTTGACGGATTTGTGGATTTGCACTGCTAATCTGTCACCTTTTTAAATATTGTCACGAATGACCACAATGTTCCAATCACAGGTGAAAGCAAGAAGTCATCCATAGAGTATAGTATAATAATAAAATAACTGGATGGATGGATGGATGGATGGGACAGTGAGAGAAAGCGAGAGAATACGCTGAGATTATATAATTTCAGTGCTTAGTTCTCATCCTCTTACTGAGATTAGGAAAAATCAAAAGAGGAAAATTACAATGTGTGTGTGTGTGTGTGTGTGTATAAAATACTTCTACCTAATGCTTTCTATCGTCTTAACATTAGACCTGTGCATTTAAAGCCTCGCAGAAATGCTTTGTTATCTAGAAGCTGCCAGACACAAACGTCGATGCTTATCCATAAATAAATCATCCCCATTATAAATGCATGATTGTCTCCTTTAAGTGCTTATCATTTATAAATAACTGATGACTTTAAAATGTCTACACGTGCTTCTCCAGAATTGATCGCCTTCACTGTAAAAGTGGGTGGGGCTAATCCTGGGTAACATGAGTGAACTCACTGATTTATCATGATTTATCCATTTCATTCGGATTTTCCAACATTTACAGTATGTACACAGTCACACATACTGTATGCACAGGCTTAAATACTGTACAACCCCCCCCCCCTCCCCACACACACACACACACAACCATACTGTATATGCACACAATATGGTGTTTTGTTATCAGTGCTAATTGGAGCTAGCGGCCATTCCTTTAATCTGTCTTTAGTCTTCATTACACATCCTTCCATTTATAGAAGGAAATAAGGGAAGTATTCTTGTTTTTTCTTTTTAAACCATTTTTAAACAGAATAAAACAGGATCAGGATCTCTCTGATCCTGACACTCATTTCCGGAAGTGAGGCATTTCAATAATCCTAATCTGAGGGTGGAGTTACGGATAGTCCGAGACAGGTTTTAAGCCTTATATCCAGCACTTCAACAGATGATCAACAAGGATGTGCTTTCTTGCCCTTACAACTGTTTGAATACACAAATATATGCAAGGAAGTGTCTCATGGCTCTATGTGTGGTATTGTCATTATGAGAACTGAAAGAGAGAGAGAGAGAGAGAGCAAACAGATTGTAATTTATAATAATGGATAAATTATCTGCAAATTTGTAAAAAAAAAAAAAAAAAAAAAGGCTCACCTAGGTGAAAAAGATGGGATCATAAAACAACATTTTTCATAATACTTAAAGCTTCTTGTCTCTCGATCCATGCTTAATTTTTTGTAAATTCTCATGCCTTTTCATGTAGTGTCCGTAACTTTATTTTAATTCAAATATTTTAACGATCTTAATTGTCATTCAGATGAAGCTTGTCCAATTCAGATTTCACATTAAAAGATATAAACATGGAAAAGTGTATTATTCTAAAATGCTTAATTGTTAATATATTGCAACAATTATATTTTTTGCTTTTTAAGCTTTTACCAAAAAACATCTACTATTTTTAATTTAAGCAACAATTTGTATAGATCATATGCTTCTAGAAGCCTACACCAATTTTAGTATCGATATTTATAAAGAAATATGAATAATTCGAATTTTAAATCATTGTTTGAAGTATAACACTGAAAAACGGCCATTTTTGGGGCACATATAAAAATCAACATGAAATTTTTAGGGAAGATAAAATCAACACCGATATTGAGTTTTCTTAATCTCATGATAACGTTGTTGTGTATACAGTACACCACAATTAACTGTGTTGAATGTGTGTGTGTGTGTGTGTGTGTGTGTGTGGGTGGCTGAGTGGGTGGGTGTATGTGTGTATCTGTGTGTAGTAGTGCAGCTTGCACTTCCCAGATAGTCTCTCTTCAGGCCTTTGCTTAACGCCCATGTCCTGATATTCACTGAGACGCCCTCTTTATGTTCTCTTCCTCTCTCGCCTGCAGGTGTGCTAACGCCTGTCTTATGTGGTGTGAGGGTTTAAATATGGCACTTAACAATATCACACCGTTATTAAAATAGCCAAACACTGGTGTAATGTCTAGCCGAAGAAATGCGTATTGATCTGATAAGCATATATTAATCCATTTAAAGCTCCAGCCTGAAAATGTAGCATTGGTCATCCTACCCTGCCCCAGTGTCCCAACTTCAACCTTCAGTTCCAAGAATAATCCAAACTTTTAACCAACAAACCGGATCAGGCTGTTGATATATTGCAGAAAAATATAAGAAAAATAAGAAAAACCTAGCTGTACAATATAGAAAATATAGAATTTATGGAATTTTTGTGTGGGAATGAAGTTGAATATAATTTGGTATTTGGTGTGCAAATATGCCTGAAAGTGTCATATTTAAATTACGATGGGAGATGAGGTTAATGTCTGGACTCTGTAGTTGTCAATCTATATGTGAAAATTACATCTCATTCTCCCCGAACCACTCCTTCATAATTTAAGTCCAATGAATCCTAGTATTATAATATGCCAATGCCATCAGGGAAGAAAAAAAAATCCATTGATGGGGAAAATCTGGTCATCTGGTCAAAGCAGTTTAGTTCCAATACCTTGAGTTCTTTTCGCATTGTGTTTATGAAAATGCTCTTATAAGTATTCACTTATTCAAGTATTCAAGAATAACTTTCACTATTGGACATAGCTGAGTTCTACTTCGTCTTCTCTTTGATTTTACTAAGTGTTTAAGTGATCTCCCAACACACTTCCAATCGCATTTGGTCCTTGAGGATGATGGTTTACCATCACAGTGCATCCCTGTACTATGATAATGCACTCATCAAGAACTGTAGTGGAACTGAAACTGGTAAAAGATTAAGTTTTTGTTTCTTATGAATTTTAACAAACTTTGTATTAAAAAGATTTTGCACAAAAATTGTGCACAAAATGATGCATTTTTTCCTAGTTTGAAATTGCTCCCAGTGACTCACTAGAAAAGCATAATCAAAGCATAGGTTTGTTATATATATTGTATTAAAAACAAAAACAAATGCATATTTAAATGGCCACAAACAAAATTTCAGGCTGATTTATCCATTGTGACAAAACCTTCACAAGTGGAACTCTAGCATTTTTAAAAACATTTTGATACACAAATCATAATGATATAACCAAGACAATTTTGACATAGAATTTTGTCATTTGTGATTTTTTTTAACATCCTAATATCAAAAAGTGTTTCTGAATACTTCTTGCCCCCATTTTTTTTTTCAAAACAACTCATGATATAATAAGATATAATGAGATACCTCATTTTGTTGTCAAAGTATGTGTACAAAGCAGAACAAACCAATATAAAAAAAATTACTATATAAATATAATAATTGAGATATATTCTTTTTTTTATATATTAAAAAAAACAACTATTTTGCACTCTTTAGGTCCTCCAGTTAAGTATCTGCCTCATTTTGTCATTTTGCATTTGTACATCTGATCATGCATTGGCCCAGCATTAACATCTGTTCACTGGAAAACATTTTAAATATATATGATATCAGTGTCTGAGAGTTAAAAGTTCAGTGTGTCAGGATACTTAGATTAACAATGATCTTTCACAGGATCATCGAAAAGCGGCAGGAAAATGGCGAGACCATCGAGCTGTCAGCGGAGGGAAGGCCGGAGTTGGTGGAGGACAAGGAGCTGCCCGTCGTGGACTGCACATGCTTCGGGCTACCACGCCGCTACATTATCGCCATCCTCTCCGGTCTCGGTTTTTGCATCTCCTTCGGCATCCGCTGCAATCTCGGCGTAGCCATCGTCAGCATGGTCAATGATCACACCGTGTATTCTGGAAAGAAACCTGTCATAATGGTAAGTGGCCTTGATGGGAATCAGATTCTAAACCAGCATCAATGGTTACATCAGCATCCTTAACAATGGAGTCTGGTTTCACTGAATACTTATTAAGCTTGAGGGTGAAATCAACAACACGTGTGGACAGACTTAGTGTGGGCAGACAGCAAGAATTCTGTTTCTTCGAAATTCTGAGGATTGGAAATAATATCATGATTAAATGCTTGAATACTTACAGAACACCCATGCAAACTACACATTCGATTAGAATAGATTAGATTAATATTTATTGTCATTGTGCCATACTGTGCATATATGTGCCAAAGCTAATAAAATGCTATAATATTCAGAATATTATACTAGCATATAAGCATACATATTTACCTGCTACTCAAATGCATATATTCATACATGCTATTATACTTACGTGCATTAATTGAATTCATTCATGCATACTGTACATGGATACCTAGAAAGACCAGACTTATATACTTAAATGCATGCATGCCACTACTAGTTCCTAGAAGACATTTGCCAAACTTCTTAAATACTGAGATATTTACATACTTACTGTACATGCTCACATAGTTAAATATTTAACATACTAGTATACGCATATATTTACTCTCTAGCAAACTACTCATAATCCATTTACGAGCCACATGCACTCAGACGTGAAGCATTGCATTATGTTTGTATGCATGTCTGCTTCAGTGAGTGTATCTTGTGAGAGAATGTTTCCAGTCCTGTGGCGCGTGGTGAGTGGGAACGCAGCCACGAACAGCACATGGCACTACTGAGGCTCGAGCTGAACCACCGAGCACACTTCTGTTTTCTGCAGTGTTGAGCAGTCAGGACTGGCAGCACCTCAAGCACTGGTTACAAGTGATAAACTACACGTACTGCTGCAGTTGTTTTTTAAAGGAGATGAGTCAATAAGCAAAGTTTGTACTGTTGGTTATCGTTCCCTGGTGTAGCCGTTCTGCCATGGGGAACAAGTGGAGATGTTGTCCTGGTACGCCCACATAACTACACAGAACGCTCATTAAATCGTTCCCAAAAGCTACTATTTTACATTTCCTCTCATTATAATAGAAGTTGTATAATATTGACATTGGTTTAATTAAGCTAACTCTACCCATGCATGAATTTGAAGAAATTTTATCATTATTGTTATTTTTTGTTCAAAACCTTCTAAGGTTTCACTACATTGAATCCTAACCTCTATCATTATCTACTAGTAGGTCTAATGTTGCATCATGACGATGAATTGCGATACAAAAATTTGACAAGGTGTGGGAATCAGCATATATAATGTCGGTCTCTGCAGGACCTATCCATTCATCCATCAAACCATATCCTGTACCTCTTATCTGAAGATCTCACAGGGCCAGGATCCCATCTGAGAGAACTCAGTCCACAAGGTGGTAGACACTCTGGATTGGGTTAGGGGATAAGCACATGCACTCACACCCCCAATCATACACTGTGGGCAATTTGAAAAAAAAAAACAAATCAACCCACAATACATGTCTTTGGACTGTGGGAGGAAACTGGAGTACTTTGAGGAAACCCGCGAAGCATGGGGAGATTATGCAGACTCCACAGATTGGAGGTGAAATTTGGACCCTGAACCATGGAGACGCACTGCAACGGTTCTAACCATCTGCATGACCTATAGAGATCAAATATATGGACATCTAATAATTCTTAATGACATGAAGGTTTTTGGGGTTACAAGACCACATTATATCATTAAAATTATCTCTTCATTATCTTTTAAATGATACCAGCCGCATAATCCTGCGATCTACAGTGGCTGAGAAAGAGAGTTGTGGAGTCCGGATATTTTAGTCTTTATATTTTCTTACATTTAAATTTAAGCCTTAAGCCACCCCTGATATGTTTATATTAAATTAAATTAAAGAAATGCAAACAAATGTTTTACTGTTACAGGCTGCAAAGTACCTAAAGTTACAGTTAAAAAATTGGTTGTTTATATAACAACCTCGGCAGCGACCTCTTTTCCCCTTTCATCTGTTCCAACCACTCAGCATTCATCATCACCAGTTCTGTATACTAATCACCAGCCTGATCATCTGTCATCATCTGCATCTGTTTCTCACTGGTTCATGACTTAAATTAAATGGTTTTTATGCCTGAATGATTCATAGGTCACTGTGTGGCTTAACAAACAAATTTTTTTTTGTTTGTTTGGAGTGTATAGTTTCATCTCAATATGTATCGTATATGCTTAGCACTGTTGCCTTGCACTTCCAGGTCTCCGGTTCGATTCCCACATCAGGTCTGTGTGCATGGAGTTTGCATGTACTCCCTGTGCTTGGTGGGTTTCCTCCGGGTATTCTGGTTTCCTCCCACAGTCCAAAGACATGCAGATTAGGCTAATTAGATAATTACATGTTAACCAAAGGTCCTACCATGGTTGTTTAAAATTGGAACAAATACAGTGGTCACCCTAGTTGGACTACAGAGGTTCCTAGATGAATAGATGGATGGATTAAATGCATCTACAAGTACTACTTTTGCTACATGGATTTCTGGAAATATTGCTTCTGGATGAGCCTTTGTGTCAAAACTCTGACTTTGAAACATCTTTTGGAAGGTCATTTTAGTATGTAAGAGCTTACAGTGCAGTTCTAAAATATGACACTCAACAGCGTGATTAGATTTCAAAGCAACACTACACCATATGAGCTGGGAGAACCTTTGCACCACATGCATTTAAATGGATCGCAGTAGAATCTCCATAACAATTTAACATGTGATCAGAAATAATATGTCACGATGTGTAAACGTTAAGGTGCATTTCAACGTTATGACCTGAGATTACTCATGTAAAATGAGCAAGCAACACTGAGTAAATATGTGATCATGTATAAAATAAATTAATTATTATTATTATTATTATTATTAATAATAATAATAATAATAATAATAATAATAAAACGTTATACATGTGAAAAAATTTTATATAGAAAGAGAAAAAAATAAGATGTGACTATATATATATATATATATATTTTTTTTTTTTTTTTTTTTTTTTTTTAAATGAGGCTAGTATTTATTTTAGTAAATAAATCAACTAAATACTTTGTAATCCTTTCGTAAGAATAATAATATTTAAATAAATTATAATAATATATAATCGTGTGACAATATATAAATGTGACAATTAATTAACCAGTTGGGGAAATCACACACTTAAATAAATGAATTCTGAGGAACATATCACATGTGGGTTAATTTAATCACACAATGAATGTAAAAAAAACAAATGATAAAAAAAAAATTGAAGATTAATTATTGTAAAAAAAAAACATGTTAAAATGCACTATAGAATAAAAATAATAATTATATATATATACTGTGTATATATATATATATATATATATATATATACACATATGTGTGTGTGTGTGTGTGTGTGTGTGCATGTCACATGCATATAAATGGATCTTTTAAAATAATCACACATGAAAGTAAATTGATCATGAACAAACCTCTGTGAATATTAAAGGCACATGCACTACATGTGAGTAATACAAGTCGAATGAATTATCACATGCGAAGGTCACATGACTCTTGTGCAAGGGAATAAAAGAAATTATGATTTTTTGGATGAAATCAAAAAAAATGTTTGTATAAAATAATTTCTGCTGCATGTAATGATTGACACCTTGATGCTCTCCATCTCTCTCTGTCTGTTTCTCTCTAGGCTGCTCAGTTCACGTGGGACCCAGAGACAGTAGGAATGATCCATGGTTCATTTTTCTGGGGTTACATCGTTACGCAGATCCCCGGTGGATTCATCTGTCAGAAATTCGCTGCCAACAGGTTATTTTTCCACCAGTGATGTTTCTTTAACATGCTGCTTAAGAACAGCCGGTGTCCTTTTTCATGTTCAAGCGTTTCAGCTTGTAAATGTGTCCTGAGGTCTGCGTGTTTCTTATTTCTGCAGAGTGTTTGGCTTCGCTATCGTGGCCACGTCCACACTGAACATGTTGATTCCGACTGCAGCACGGATCCACTATGGATGTGTCATCATGGTCAGGGTATGCCAGGGTCTTGTGGAGGTATGCCATCTGGGTTTGTTTCTCATTGCATTACGTCCAGCTCAGATATCTCGATTTGAACAGCATCGCATCCAAAGATACACACATAAATCATATCTTATTCATTAGTAAAAACAAATTGCATTTATAATGTTGTAATATGTTTTCAATAATATATACTACACACAATACACTCACCAGGCATATCATTAGGTGCACCTTCCTACAGTAGTCATGAGTTAGACCCCCTTTTGCCTTCAATTCTTCATGGCATAGATTCAACAAGGTGCTGGAAACATTCCTTAAGAGATTTCAGTCCATATTGACATGATAGCATCCCGCAGTCCCTGCAGATTCGTCTCATCCATGATGAAAATCCCACGTTCCACCACATGCCAAAAGTACTCCATTTTGTTAATAAGATCTGGTGACTGTGGAGGCCATTTGAGTACAGTGAACTCATGGTCATGCTTAAAGCTTTGTGCAATGACGCATTATCATGTGGTCAAAAAGGGACGGACATGGTCAGCAACAATACTCGGGTAAGCTGTGGCATTTAAATGATGCTCAATTGCTATTTGATGGTCCAAAACGTTCCAAGAAAATCTCCCCCACACTATTACACCACCACCGCCACAAGCCTGAAATGTTGATACAAGGCAGGATGGATCCATGCTTTCATGTTGTTTATGCCAAATTCTGATTCCTCCATCTGAATGTTGCAGAAGAAAAATCAGGACTCATCAGATGAGGCAATGTTTTTTCCAATCCTTTATAGTCCAATTTTGGTGAGTCCATTTTCCTGTCCTTAGCTGACAGGTGTGGTCTTCTGCTGCTGTAGCCAAATGTTATTTGAGTTACTGTTGTATTTCCAACTCCTCGAATGAGTCATTCTCCTCTGACCTGTCAACAACAAGGCATTTTCATCCAGTGAAATGTCTTCACTGGATATTTTATCTTTTTTAGACCATTCTCTGTAAACCATGGTTGTACACTATATAAAAATCCCAGTAGATCAGCACTTTTGGAATTACTCAGACCAGCCTGTTTGGCATCAGCAATCATTCCACGTTCTCAAAGTCACCTTTCTTCCCCATTCTGATGCTTGGTTCGAACTTCAGTAGACCGTATTGCCCATGTCTACATGTCTGAATGCATTGAGTTGCTGCCATGTGAATGGCTGATTAGATATTTGCATTAACATGCAGTTGAACAGGTGTGCCTAATAAAGTGGCTGGTTCGTGCATATCAGATTCTTCTTTTTATACTAATATGCTCACTCAGAGGTGTCTAGCGTCCCACTGACTAGTAAAGTGAAGTCATCATTGTTTATTTCCGTTCTTGTTATATTAGCAATAACTGGACTTTTTTCAGACGGACCTCGTATAAAAATACTGAACCGTGTTGAATTGAATTCAGAACACTAAACCTGTTTAAACTTTGTTTTACATTGAGTTGTACATTTCAGCTTGTATTTGCTCCTCCCACAGGGTGTGTCATATCCTGCATGCCACGGGATCTGGGCCAAATGGGCCCCGCCTCTTGAGAGAAGCCGATTGGCCACTACAGCATTCTGTGGTAAGACTGATTTACAGCACAACAGACTTGTGATTTATACCGCATATAAGTTCCTATGTATTTTTCATTATGGTTACATTCAATAATAAAAGTTTTATTTATCTGAATCAGGGTCATACGCAGGAGCTGTGGTGGCGATGCCCCTGGCTGGTGTGTTAGTGCAGTATACTGGATGGTCGTCAGTTTTTTATGTGTATGGTAAGTAACAACCACATGCAAACACACAGACAAAACGCTTTTTTTTTTAAAATCCTGCCTCTCTTAGTACCTACAGATCACCTTAAACAAACCATTATACAGTATGTAACTATACAACAGTTCATTCTGACCGAGTAATCTGATTGGACGAGAGGCATTCCACAAGTACTGATATAGAACTAAACAGCACTGGGACGATTAACTATAAGTATCACTCTCCGTCACAGGTGTTCTAACAATTCTAAAGTCCGCTGACTGTCAGTTGCAGCGTGAGTGAAAGTAGGTCTGTACGGTCCTTAGTAGTGGACAGAAGGGAGAGCGGCTGCCTGCCAAAACCCACATTCAAAACCAGTCATGAAAGCAGTTTCAGCAAGAAAACACATCGGATAATGTTATATCATCTTGAAATAATTTTTAATCATTGCATTAAAGTCATTCTGAATTGCATCTGAACCGTCTGTGTTGTTCTGTTCAAGGCTAACGCGAGGTACAAAGCTAACTAGCTCCTGACACAAGGCTGACACCCAAATTCCTCTCTATGCCCTGATCAAGGGCACTACTTGGTGTGTGGAACAAGGGATTGTATACCCTACATAGCGCACTAGCTTTCTATTTAACCTTGTTTGGGATTCAACCCCAGAACCAGGAATTTAACTTGCTGATATTCTAAAGTGGAAAAAGTGGAAATATAACGTAAATCTTGTAGATTTCTTAGGACTGTCCACCTCCATTCTGATATTTTTTATTTATTTTTTTCCCCCGATTTTTCTCCCCAATCTAGTCGTGTCCAATTCCCTCCCACCACTAGGGGGGGCTCCCACATTAAGGGTACATACTACCATTCAGGCAGGAGGGCCGAGGGTTGTCACATGATTCCTCCAAACCACGTGACACCAGCCGACCTCTTTTTTTCGAACTGCTCGCTCATGCACCGTTGGGGGCGGCGTAACACACTCGGAGGACAGTGCTATCCGCTCCCTCTGCGTGCACGAGCTCACAGACGGCGTAGAGCCGTGATTAACGTGGGAGCACTAAGTACCTCCCATCCCTCCCCGCTGAGAGAGCTCGGTCAATTTAGCTCTCTCGAGACCTCCGGCTGTGAGAGGTTACAGCATCACCCGGGAACCGAACCAGCGATCTCCGGATGATAGGGCGAGCACTTTACCACTGCGCCATATTTATTTAATTAATTTATTTATTTAAAACTAACGTAATGTTTAGGGTCTACTGTTTAGCTATTTACGATAATAAGCTACTATAATCTGTTTCCTTTTATTTCCTGCTCCTACTTCTGTCTTCCTTTGTCCCGTTTCCCTCTCAGGCAGCGTCGGGATACTGTGGTATCTCTTCTGGATCTTGGTGTCCTATGAGAGTCCGGCTGCTCATCCTACAATCAGTCCAGAGGAGAGGAAATACATCGAGGATGCCATTGGAGAGACAGCAGGGCTTGTCAACCCCCTTCAGGTGCGGTTTCCTTTTACACGGCCAATAGTACATCTATTTGACCCCATTATGTCTTTATGCCACTGGAGTGTAATGATCCATACTGTGGTCACATTGACATACATTGATTTCTCATTCGTTTTAAAATACAAGTTGCCCCATGTATCCACAAAATAGATCTGGAGAAACCTAACTTATGGCCTTAATATATTAAATTGGGTTTAATCGCACCCCTTTAAACGTTTACCACCATATCACCTTCGTATTTATTCATTGTAGGGCTTCTGAATTACTCACTGGTTTGCTAAACACCATAAGAGGCAACCAACACTTTTTTTCCCCCGACTTTAAGCCGTGCATCAAGTCATCTGCTTCCCGACGTTCCTCTTTTAGTTGGCTGCATTTCATTTGCTTGTACCATGTGGTACATGTCAGAGAGAGTGATCGAGTTCAGGTCTTTGTGCTTGCTGCAGAAATTCAAAACACCTTGGCGTCATTTCTTCACCTCAATGCCAGTGTACGCCATCATCGTGGCCAACTTTTGCAGAAGCTGGACCTTCTACCTGCTCCTCATCAGCCAGCCCGCATACTTCGAGGAGGTTTTCGGCTTCGAGATCAGCAAGGTGAAACACAAACTTGCATCTACACGCCTACACAGAACAAAATAGCCAAATACAACAAAATACCAAATGTGTAGGCGGTGTTAAGCGTGCATTTGTACCTAACCGCCTCCTCAACATGTGTGCACATTTTCTCAGATTGTAGCTGAAATGGAGAACTTCTGAGTCATAGGCATGTTTGTTGTTTTCCTTGAAGAGACTTCTTAATCTAGTGTTTTCAAAAGGACAGACACAATTAAGTGAAATATAGTGAATGTTAAATCGTGGTATTCTTCTATGTCTCTGTCTTTCTCAGGTGGGGTTGGTATCTGCACTCCCTCACCTGGTCATGACCATCATAGTGCCGCTGGGGGGGCAGCTGGCCGACCACCTGAGGTCACACAACATAATGAGCACCACTAATGTCCGCAAACTCATGAACTGCGGAGGTGAGTGAGAGAGAGAGAGAGAGAGAATGAGAGAGACAGTCAGAGAGAGATAAAAATAGACAGTATGTATTTGTACGTACGTTTGAGACACTGTGTGTGTGTGTGTGTGTGTGTGTGTGTGTGTGTGTGTGTGTGTGTGCGTATGAATTTTTAATCTGATTTAGCAGCTGGGATTAGAATCGTTGAGGCATGATGTCATACAGCAGCGAACAAGTCACTCTCTTCCTCTTTTACTCTGACTATTCAAGCTTTTATGGTTACTTTTACTTCTATAAATATGAGTATCATGCGAGGGGTGTTCAAGTCAAACTGAGATTTTTGATGGTGCATGGAAAGACTGATTGTATAGCAACACTATACAAAGTAGTTATACTGCGTCAGCAAGGTCTCTCTCAATCAATGATTTCAAAGCAGACTTGGGTTTCAAGATGTGCTGGTCAAGTTATATTGAAGAAGCATAAATAAACAGGCAGTCGGTCAATGAAGACCGCAGACGCAGTGGTCGGCCAAGGAAACTCAATGCAGCAGATAAAGGACACATCATACTGTACTTACTTCCCAACCGGTGGAAACCAGGGGGACCCAGGTACACCCATCTATTGTTCCGAGAAGTCTGGCTAGAAGTGGTGTTCATGGAAAAATTGCAGCACAAAAGCTTCTGATGTGGAAACAAGGCTTAGTGACTCAACTATGCAGCGAGAACATAAGTTCCAACTGAGGTGGAAGAAAATTTCAGCAGGTGCTCTGGACTGATGAGTCAAAATTCGCTGTGGCAGGAGGCAGGTTGTTTGCCAAAGTTCTGGAGCGTGGTCCAACAATGAGTGTCTGCAGGCAACAGTGAAGCATGGTGGGGGTTCCTTGCACATTTGTGGCTGCAGTTCTGCAAACGGAGTTGGAGATTTGGTCAAGATTAATGGCGTTCTCAGTGCTGAAAAAAAAAACACGCAGATAGTTATCCAACATGCAATACCAGTAGGGAGGTATCTGACTGGCCCCAAATTTATTCTGCATGTAGCTCCCCCCCGTCCCACCCCGCCTCCCCCTAGGATTTTCACGGACATGAAGATTCTCTGGAGACTGGCAATTTATTGAAAGGTTCATCAGCAAGATAACCATCCAATCTCAACATGCCGTGAGAACTAAAGGCATCAAATAAATACAAATACAAAGATCAAAAGAGAACAAAACTGAATAAATACAGCATCTTCTTTATACACAACAATGCAATCCACATTAATCAGATGGTAAATAAATGCAAAAACCTACTTCAACTGATGCAGAACTTGAACTTTCATTTTGAAAGATTATCTTTAACTTTAAAACTTTACTTAACCATTAAACATTAGAAATATACGATACACTCGACATGCGGCGCAAACGTCTTCCTTGCAGTGTCATTTGGTCCGCTTGTCATAATAAAAGTCTCTTTCATAACTTACAAGTCTCCAACAAACTATTTGAAAATAAATAAATAAACATGAAATTTAAACTGACTTCTATGTCAGTTACACCGCAGCAGGACAACGACCCCAAACATACAGTCAAGTACTACAGTATCTTCAGCATAGAGAAGAACAAGGAGTCCTGGAAGTGATGGTTTGGCCTCCAAATAGCCCTGATCTCAAAATCATCAAGTCTGTCTGGGATTATGTGAAGAGACAGAAGGATTTGAAGCAGCCTGCATCCACAGAAGATCTGTGCTTAGTTCTCCTAGATGTTTTGGAGCAACCTTTCTGCAGAGTTGTGTTAAAAACCGTGTGTAAAGCACTATTCGGACGGGACTAGTTTTCCAAACGACGTTTGAGTTTGAATTTTTTTCAGACAACGTCTGTCATTTCATGTATGCATTCGGACGGGACTAACATCTCCGTGTTTATTACGGAGGTAGGAGTGTCTGTGTT
>JAQQZS010000008.1:7168633-7183163 GCA_030068045.1 Platyallabes tihoni | reverse complement strand
TTGTTGTAGAATGTAGAAAATAAATCACTAAACAAAAACAAAGAAATTTGCAAGTGACCCCAAACTTTTGAATGGTAGTGTGTGTGTATATATATATATATAAAGTAAGAACACTTACCACAGCGTGTTTAAAATGTATGCCACAGAGAAGAAGGACATCATGTGATGTGGGTCATTTGGCATTAGGACAAATCATTTTGAGCAACAGGACAGAGGACTGTGAGTATTTTAGTTGACAGAACTTTTGCGGACATTAATAAATTGATATGTTTAGATTATTTACATTTGAAAATCTTTATTTTTTTTTGCATTTCGGTTTTTGAAAATAAATTAAGAAATTGAGTTGCCGTTAACTAGGATTTTATTCACTATTTTAAAACCAAGAAACTCTCAGTTGCAAAAACAGTTAATGCAAATTATTTTATTTGGCAATATTATGACAATTTTTAAGGTAAATGAAGCACAGGATGCACATAATGTTTGTGTGATGTAATACAACAGTTAATGCTGATCGAGTAATCTGATTGGACGAGCGGCATTCCACAAGTGGTGATATAGAGCATAACAGCACTGGGACATTTAACTACTGTATATGTATCACACCACGTCACAAGTGTTCTAACAATTGTTAATTACCCTACAGTAACTATTGGTCACCAGCATGGGTGAAAGTACTGTAGGTTGGTATGATCCGCAGAACCGGAAAGAGGGGAGAGCAGCTTCCTGCCAAAACCCACATTCAAAACCAGTCACAGAATCATTTTCAGCAATAAACACATCTGATAATGTCATATCATCTTAAACAACATTTTGTCTCCTTAGTTTGTAAGTTGTTCTAAATTGCCTCTGTTGTTTTGCTAATGGCTAATGTAAGCAACAAAGCTAACTAACTTTGAACACAGGGCTGAACTTTAAATCCCTCCCTAACCCCTAATCAAGGGCACTACTTGCTGTTTGGAACAAGGGATTGTACACCCTAGCGCACTAGCTAATGCTATTTGGAATTAAACACTATTTGGGTTTAAATTATTATTTCTTAATGAATATTCCTTAAAAGGTAAAATATGATATATTTTTTTATATAATTATAGAATGACTCCATTGCTGTTCTCTTTAAAACCTCACAGAAAAAGCATTTCCACTGTAACAGTTATATATAATATAATAAATTCTATCATTCCAAACAGGAAAAAGTCAAATATTATGATATGGAAACATTTCACGTTGTAAAATTTAAGCAACTTTTCCAAATCTAATTTCAATCATTTCCGTCTGTTCCATGAGCTGATACGTGATATGCATTTTACACGTTTTCCATATGCTTATTGGGTTTCCTCTAAACGTCCAAAAACATGTTGGAGGCTGATTGGTGTTTTCAAATTGTCCGTTAAACTTTATTATGTTTATTCATTTATTTATTGTTTGTGTGTGCCTGAGTGTGCACTGCTCCCTGTGGTAGGTTGGCACTCCATCCAGGGTGTCTCCCACCTTGATCCCTTGGACAGCCTCCAGGAACCCATGCAGGATAAGCAGCATGGAAAGTAAAAGTGCATGTTTTGTACTGTTAAAGAAAAAAACAACAGAACCAACAGAACTTTTTTCTTTGTCTAATCTCATAGACTGGTTAATTACCTAGATAAAATCATTACTCATTACACAATTACATAACAGACTCGGTTTATAGTTCTCATCTAGTACACCTCACCCTCGTCCATCCATCTTTAGCACCACTTGTCTGAAATACAGTATGATTGAAGTAACAGCTTATGTTCTGTGATTTTCTACTGAATTCGCCGAAACATTCCACAACCATGTTCGCGTTTTGATATCTTTATGTAACGTTCCCATAATTTGCTGGTTCAGGCATTCTGGGTTGCTGGATGTGGAATTTCCTCTCATTTTCGCAGGTTCCTTCTGCTGCTCTCGGATCGGATCAGATTGGCCGCCGTCCTGCGGCCCTGACGAAAGATAAGGGACAATTTTTACTCGCCTATCGGCTGAAGGCATCAGAACAAACAATGGAGCATAGGAACAATTACCGTCATTATGCTGCAGCTGCACTGTGTGAATAAATTTACTAAACCGCACTGTGCATATTTTAGTTTAGAGTCATGCGGTTTTGGGGGGAAGAGGGAAAAAAAAAGGTGTGTGCAAACCCGGCATGCACGCCACCTGTGTGTGATAAAACCATTTGGATTAAAATATTTTGATGAAAACAATCCATGGCAGTGGATACGGGCTACCGAACATTCCTTACTGGGTTGTCCCCATGTGTCTCATATCAAGTGTTAAAGGAAAACTCCACCCTCAGACAAATTAAGTCTATTTACAGTATGTTGAAATATTTGCGATATGCTGAGTAATTATGTCTGTGTTGTATTTGAATTATTTCTGAGAGACGTCTGTGGTTGTCTGAGGTCTATGAGGTCACATGGGGCTGTTGCTTTTGCTAGTCCAGGGACAATGATATTAATACAACACTTTAAGTGTTATTGCACAAATAGGCTACAGAACAGCTTTCCTCGTTCATACGAACATCTGTACTGTAACAACAAAGAACCTCTGTAAATACTGCAGGTTAACTTGTAGAGTCAAATGCAAATCATGTGGCCGCTGTTGCAACACTTCCTGTCCAACAATCTCTGTAAATATGTATTTTTTTTTTCCTTCAAAATTTATAGAGACTATCACAATAATGATAGTCTTATGTTATCTTGTCTCAGGTGGAATTGTCTTATCTCATGTTATCTAATCTTATCTTATCTTTTCTTATCTTATTTTATCATCATTGTGTTAGACAACACACCAATCAGAAAGAAATGTAATTCGGTCGGGAGCACTAAGCCGCCATGCATGTGCGCCATCATCTTGCTCTGTATATGAGAAAAGCATTTAATCGTATACACCAAGCATGCAGATGTGTAGGTGAGACCAGGACAAACTAAGGCCTAGTCCATACATACACTGGTATGTTTTACATTAGTTAATTTTCTATGCCTTTTGATCTTTTGTTAAAATTGACCATTTGGAAAGCTGCTTCCAGGATGAAGATATTCAAGAACCTTTTCACATTAAGGCTGGGAAAACTGAGTCTTGGGTTTGGCATATGTGCAGCATTGCTGCATCACTCTTGTGATTATATAGATAAATAAAGGTTTTTCTTTCATAACTATGTTCTGTTATTCTGCACGATCAAAAGTCCCGGTTTTGACTTCCCTCATATTTTACCGCATGCTAAATGTTAATCATACCTTTTGCAATCTGTTTCTCTCTCCATATCAGACGCGATTACAAAATAGACATTATTACAACATCACTTTATGAGCAACACCACAGTGCTGACATTGTGTCATTACATATTATGAAATGTCACAACAGTGATTGTCAAAGCAAATGGTAAGAAATACACATGCCTTGGTTTTATACGACCAAGCCAGCATGCAATTCCAGGTTCAGCCAGTTCACAGCTGCGACATCAACAACAGGGTTAAGCGAAAAATCTCCAGCATTGATGAGTGTCATCTTATGATGACTAACAGGGACTTGTGATGAAATTTCTCTTGAATGAAGACGTCCAGTAGACCTGATTGACGACTACAGGAGACTTCAAGCACAGACTTAGCCAAAGGAAAAACATTTGAAAATTCTGTAAAGACGTCTTCACATATCTGAATAACGATCCAGGCCGAGGCGGCTCGGAGCCCACTGCAGTTGTTCTCATGAATATTTAGTGAGTGGAACACCTGAGCCTTCACCCATTCATGCGGACGAGACACATCTGTCTGTGGGAACTGTACACACAATCACTCACGAACACCACTTGCACATAACAGGAACTCGGCTGGGAGTCCTGACCTTGCTCTATGTTTGGGAACCTATGGAGTTCCTGGAAGGCCAGCGTTTCAGATGTGAAGCAGGCAGTCTGATCATGCCTCCGGTGTACTTTCCAAGAAAACCTTCTACTTTGATGGTATCCAAGCACTAGTGAAACTCTGGGATAAGTGCATTAGTGTAGCAGGGTATTTTATATAGAAATTAAATGTCTTGGTTTGACTTGGTTTAAGCCCTTGTATTGTTGTTGTCGTTGTTACAGTAGGCGAGTAATATGGGATGCTACACTCAGTGGAAGAAATATAACTAAAATATCACACGTTAAGTAAAAAAGTCTTTATTTTTCACCCAAAAGCAAAAACCTTCCCTCCTCTCAATGTAACGAATACTGATGAGTGTTTTGAGTGTAAAACTTGATACAACTGCATTTATCTCACGGCTTCATGATTTGCATAATGAGTCATATCCGACGTAAAAGCTTTGAAACTGGTTACAAAAGACTAACGAAATCTCAGCTTCTACAGTACTGACGTGTAAAAACTACTTTGTAGTCTCAAGTCTATTAACCATTTAATGTATCATTTATAGGGCGCACCATCAACAAAGGTACACCATACATAGGAGAGGCATAAAAAAAAATTGAGTTAGTGTCATTAAAGATGGCAGAATATGGAAATATGAGCTGTTTATCGAAGTGAAGTGCCTATTTAAAAAAGAAAAAAAAAGAACTATATAACCGCACTGGCTTTCAGGTCTTTCATTCTCACACACTTCATCCAAACAGGATGTTGCACATTTAGTACTGGTATGCACATTCATGCAGGTTGTGCGGACAGAACGTTAAGCCTTAATCTGTGACACTGTGTCATTGAGATACAGTACATTCATATCCACATAACGCTGGATACAAGATGCAAAGAAACACAGAAATGGATGCACATGATACAACAACCTGCTGTGGCTAGGAAGATATGAGAGCAAATCTAGCTGGAAAGGATGGCACACTCCATTGGCAGCAGAGCTGTCAATCATAGCTATCCTAGAGATGCAATTGGCCGATGGTGGGAATTGGCCGGGACTGAATATGAAAGAAAAATGAAATCAAAAGAAAAGAAAAAGGCAAAGATAAAATAAGATAAAGATCAAATTTAGTAGAAATACACAGATTTGTACACACTTCCTAGGAAGCCACTATGTACTGTACCTCCATGTACCTCCAACTCCCACTCCTCATAATAGTGATGTTATCAAAGCCTTTCAGCAATGTAAGAATATCAAGAGACAACAACAAAAAATCTGCCCTTACAGTATATTTGCTTACACATACAGTATGTCAACTACAGATTTAGCTTTTCACAGGAAAGCACCCCTCGGAGTTTACTCTCTGAGATTACTGCAGGAGGTTAAAAAAATAGGAACTGTTAAAAAAAAAAAAAAAAAAACTATAACCTGCAAAACACATCAGAAATGTTAGAATCCAGCCAAGAGCAGCATAAAGTGACCATGCTTACAAAGCAATACCAGCAGAGGAATGTATGTGGATGTGTGTGTGTGTGTATGTATGTGTGTGTGTGAGAACGTGTGCTCGGGGATCCTCCGGTGGTGCATTTTTTCCTGCGTGTGTCAGTGGAGGATAGGTTTGGGTTTCGTTCTTCTCTGGGAAAGTCATCAAGGCTGGAACACAGCAGATTAACACCAATTAAGACAGTTTTGTACACAGGTAGCAGCTAGAAGTCTCAGGGCATGTGTATGTACAAGATCTATGTATGAATGTATGTAGGTATGTATATATGTATATAAAAATGTATGTGTTTTTATATGTATGTATATAAAAATTACATGATTGGTCACATAAATGGCCAAATGTAATGTTATTTTTACAATATGCACACATTTATGATATGTTTAATAATGTATTTCCAGAAAATCTATCTATCTATATAATCTGACTAATGTATAAAGTAAGATATGTGATTTTATAAGGGTAGACCTGCATTTCTTGGACTTGGATAGGCTTCGAAACAGTGGGCGAAAAGCTAAAACACTCTTTAAAAACATAACATACCTGGATGAACTCACAACAAATTCCAGGGCAGACGAATCAGAATGTGAACGTGCAGTAGTCCTAGGGTGCTGCCTAGTCAGACAGTCACTGACCTACGTCTTGTCTTGACCATGAAATGTCGTGTTCTGTCTTCGCATCGCCTGTAAAAGATATTAGCCAACTCTGACTGCTGTCTTTGTTTTCTCTTCCCATAAGAAATGTTATATTTACTAGAGTATAGTCTTACCGTGGTACATCACACATTACCATGGTTGGCACCAGAGGACTGTGGCACTTCAGTAGGTACCATGTAGGTACACTCTCCTTTAGTGAATATCATGGTACTTAATGGATACCACAGTGGCTACCAAAGTTCAGTATAGTATAGTATACATATAGTATGTTTGCACATACTGTACCATATTAGATATTTGCTGAATTTTGGTGTCCACCGTTCTACCCAATAACTACCATGGTGTTCTCCAAAGTCTCAGTGGTTAGCACTACTGTCTTGCACTCCCGGGGTTCTTGTTCGATTCCTGTCTCGAGGTCTGTGTGCATGGAGTTTGCATGTTCTTCCTGTGCTTGGTGGGTTTCCTCCAGGTACTCTGGTTTTCTCCCACAGTCCAAAGACAGGCAGATTAGGCTAAGTGATGTTCTCAAATTGCCTGTAGTGTGTGTGCATGTGTGAATGTTTACAGGAGGTCCTACCACGGATGTAAAAATGGGAATAAATACAATGGTCACCATTGGCCTCCATGGTCCCTAGTTGGTCTACAGAGGTTCCTAGATGGAGGGATGGATCCTCCAAAGTATTGTGTATTAACCTTTGTAGGGTACGATAACAGGTATAATGCCAGTATACATAACAGTACATAACAGTACATTAATGTTTATACAGTATAACATATTTTTGAGTGTATCCTTGTAAAAAACTATGTAGTAGTGCGGTGCTTGTACTGTATCAGCAAATAAGTACCAAGGTACTGATCATAATACCATGATTACCATGCTACAGTACCATGGTAACTATACCATTGGTAAAAACATATTAAACCAAAGGTGGCAGTGGTGGCATAGTGACTAGCCCTGTTGCCTCTCGTCTCGAAACTTGTCTGGGTTTCCTCCACGTACTCCAGTTTCTTCCTACAACCTACTTTGAGTTCTCTGGGATAGGCTCTAGGCCCCCTGTGACCCTCCACAGAATAAGCAGTATAGATGGATGATGGATCTTGACCTATGAAGTGCATATTGTGCTATCATGGAAATTATATGACAATTTGCATTGAAGTTTCTTGCTCAGTTTTGTCAGTGTTTCCACAAATTCTAAAAAAAAAAAAATTGAAAGAAAAGATTCTCTTATCTGTGCATACTAATTATTCCACTTATTCAAACTGTCATGAACTAAGCATCAAGTTTAAACATGGTTACATTGCCAGATGTCAACACACCGAGGGTTTTTTCACTTGTCCCAGATGCACAGATTAGTAAATTGTTTTCACCTGCAACTCTAAAAATGGTATTCAGTCATGCCATATAGAAATACGAATACATTATTTAAATTGTAAACAGGTTTTTTTTTTTCCCGTAGGGATCACCACAGATTGCCAATTCTGCATATTTAATTTGGCACAGGTTTTTACATCAGGTGCCCTCTCTGACACTCTCTCTGACAAATTCATTCAGGCTTGTGCAACTGGCTGGGCTTGGTTGCCTGATTGGTTGCCAAATGTTAGCCACTGGTCCAAAAAGGAATGATTTATAGTATAAATATGTAATATGTTCTGAATACATACAGTACATATACAGTACTGTACAGATACAAATAGGAGGCAGGCAATTGCTGTTTTTCTTTTTTTTTTCTTTCAGAATGCTTGGCTTGCCAAAAAGCAAAGGCAACTAGAGGTGTGAATCCAGAAAGTAGTCCCACAGGGAATAATTTTACGAGCATGAGGTTTTTAGTTTTATGTGGGCACGAGCAAGTTCGCAGATGTAAAGCTAAAAAAAAAAAAAAGCGTAGGAACTGCCTGCGCCAAGTTGCAGTGGTTTAAATTAGACTACTATTTGGTTTATATTTGTCGTAGCTTTATATATTTTATATTTTGAGAAGAAAACCATCTAAATTCAAAAATATCTTGGACATGTAGACACAAAAATAATTACCCAGTCAGCAGGACTGTTCTTTTTCACTGTTTTCCAATGATATATTCAAAAATTACAAAATTTGGCATTAGGTAATTAAGAAAAAAACACTCAATTGTTATTTTAGGACATTAAGATCGGCTGTTCTGGAGCAGTTATTGCAAGAACAGTATTGTGTCAAGTGCATTTGCAAAACCCATCAAGCACCATGATGAAACTGGCTCTCAGGAAGACCTTCCCAGGAAAACTCTGCTGCAGAGGAGAAGTTCGTTTAGAGTTACCAGCCTCAGAAATCACCAATTAACAAACAGCACCTCAAAGTAGAGCCATTATGAAGACTTTACAGAGCATTAGCAGGCTTTAACCGTCACATCTCAAAGGAGATTACTGCATATTTTGGAAACACCATGGAATTACAAGGTGTGTAAACTTTTGTTTTGACTGGTAATATCCATCCATTCATCAATCTAAGAACATCTGTAGTCCAACTAGGGAACGTGGAGAAAAGTGGTGATTACCAATGTATTTATTCCCATTTTAAAACCATGGTAGGATCTCCAGTCAACTTTGTAAATTTTGGAACACCAGTCAGCCTAATCTGCATGTCTTTGGACTGTGGGAGGAAACTGGAGTACCTGGAGGAAACCCGCTAAGCACGGGGAGAATATGCAAACTCTACGCACACAGACCCTGACCGGAAATCGAACCTGGACCCCGGATGTGCAAGGCAACAAGGCCAGTATATACGTTTTACGCCCCTGGTGTTCCTCAAAGATCTCTCCACAATCAACCTCCAATCAACCTGATGGCCCACTAATAAACACTTGCAAAACACTGGCTACAAAAACAAAACAACCCCTTTATTTTACATTCCCCTCACTCAGAAAATTATCTCCTCACATAGTTGAATATTTTGCACTAGACTCATGTCAGTACTGACAGTGTGTAAATAAACCATAAACGTGTCCTCTTACACACACTGAAAAAGATAATAACACACTGGTGAAACATTATTGGAACCCTTTGAGAACTTCTTTTAAACATGCCTACTGGTTTAAAGGTCACGTTTGCCCTTTAATTCACTTCACTGAGCGCGGTACAGTTTTCAGATGGCAGATCAGCATCTCAGAGAGCATTCTTTCTTTTGTGGTCATAGGGCAACGTACAAGCCAGGCCAGAATAGGAGAACTCGACATCCAAAGCAAACAGTCACAGAAGGAGGCTTGCTATTTGTTCTTGGTTGTACTTAAAAGGACTGGCCATGGCCTTAGTGAAAGTGTACTCTAGTGACTGAGGTTAGAGGCCAGATGATTGGATAACTGTCTGACCTCAAGGTTACAAAAATGGCTGAACTGTATTTCATATGGTACAGGGAGTGTACTTCTGTCCCCTTGAGGAACGTGGTCTGCGTCAGCTATTAGCACTAGGATCATGACCTCTAACCTTGATAATATGGGACTCGGCTAGCTCCAATTTAAGTGGTTGGTTCCTCTTTTGGGGGAAGAAATGAAGCTTGGGAAGTAAGCCGTGGGAAAATGTTCCCATCTTCAGTGGCCAAGTAGAATGCTTTATTTTGACCCTTAAGCTCTAAGGAGGAATGAGGAACGAGGAACATCCTTTTCCTGCTTTCATACCACAAGGTTTTCAGATCAGAGCTGTTGTTCCAATTATGTATGTGTATGATATTATCAACACCACATAGTTGATATTACACATCACAAAAAAATTAAATGACGTTCATCAAAACACTCTTTAATACACTGATTTTGAGTGCAATGTGGAAGCTTTCTAAAGTTTTGCAACCCAGTTAAAATGCCGAGCCTGTTTAAACGAGTCAGCTGCAAGTTTGAGTGACAATTGAAATACAAGGATTGTAAAATCTGTGCAATGTTTTTAAAGAAATTTCAAGTAATTTTCTACCTAATCTCAACTGGGACATATATGAGATTACTACTGACATTATTTTTTTATTTGCAAGGGCCCTCTAGAAAAATACCCAACAGAAGAATGTGCATTCAACAGCCAGGGAATCAAGTGATCCACGCCATTCAAAAGTATTGGAATAGCAATAATTGCTTTAAAGAGAAGACATTTGGGTGAGATCAAGAGATAATGACAATAAAGGATCAATATTTCTTGATGTAATAAATATCTTAGAATATAGTACCGCTGGTGGCAGACCACCCAATTTTTAATTGAGCAAAGGGATGTACTGTAATAGAAAAACATATTTTACACTTAATATTTGGTTGCATATTTCTTGTTTGCAATAACTGCATCTAACTACAGTAGGAACCCTCTGACCCACTGGGAACTGCTGTATTCCCTTGCTTTAAGTCTTTTCCCGTACCTTGTACATTGATTTGTAGGGTTACCTTGTTTCGTCTATTCTCCTTTTCAAGAAGGGAAATGCATGCTTGATTGTATTAAGGTCTGGTGATTGACTTGGCCAGCCTAAAAAGCTTCAAAAATATCCCGCCAATGGAGTCCTTTATTGTGTTGGAAGTGTGTTTTGGGGTCATTGTTTTGCATTGTGATGAAGATCCTCCCAATTGTATTGGATGCATTTCTCAGTAAAACATTTCTGTAGGGTATTTCTGCTACTACCATCATAAGTTACAACCTCAAAAGACATTAGTGAGTCTGGTCCAGAAGCAGATGTTTTGGATAATAACATGATCCTTTCTTTCTTCACAGTTTTTCATCACTTTGGTAAAGATCGATCTTGCTTCCAGACGTTGTGCAGCTCGTCTCTGTACTGTATTTCTTTCTAAATTCCAATCTAGCCTAAGAGCAAGTCATACTGCTGTTGAGTAGTTTACATCTTGTGGTAATGCCTCTATAATTTTTAAACAATCAATGCAACAGAGCACATCTGGGCAACAAGTAGAACCTGTTAGTCACATGCTCCAATATTAATAATTACAAGAAAATGTGTCAGTTAAAATACAGTGTAGCTTGTTCTAAGTTGTTGAACACAACTGCATGTTAATATCAGGAATTGAAGACAAAACATTCGGATCTGTCGTCTCATATTCATCTTTTGGTCTCAAACCCAAAAGGCTTCAATACTTTCGAAGGTGAGTGTACTGTATAAACCAGCTCTGATAATACTTTTCAGCAAGGATGCCAGTTTCATTTCACTCCCTTGTACTTTTTAATTTTACATTTCACAGTCACACCGTTGAAATATTTCCCGATAAAGTTCAACAACCGCCCCTAGACTTTGATCATAAATGAATTATAAGGGACAGGTTCTGCGTACATAGAAATTAGGTAGAAATTTAGGATGAAAAATGTTCAAATGAGCCTCATATATTACAGTATTGTTCGCTTCTGAGATAAAAGGAGTATTTTAAGACGACCCAATCTCCTTTGACCTTCCAACTACAGAGCAAACAAAGCTTCTTCCAATCTTCCCCAGAAACACCATCATTGCCAAGGTGTAAGGTGTTATTGTTCAGATGAAAGGAAAATGTGGAATGTTTTGATCCCTTAGAGACGGTTGGATGAGTGACCGGGAGAACGAGAAAGAGGGAGGGAGTAGTGGTATGCGTGTGGCTGCCACACCTGTAGCTCAGGTATGGAAGGGGGACTCCTGAGGCTTTTAACCTGAAATGATGACGCATCATGTGTGAGAGATACTGTTTCGAGGGAGTGGTAGCAATCATCATGGCTAATCAGACAGGAATTATCACTGGTTTTTAATCTTTCTCTCTCTCTCTTTCCCCATCTCTTTTTACATTATATACACATAAATATTCATTTGCATCTAGACAGTGTCCCCTCTTTGCCCTCTTTAAGGCGCATTCTTATAGACCAGCTAAACTTATGCATGCTTCTACCTGTTTATGTCACAGGCTCCTTCCTGTTTCACTCCTCTGATGTGTGGATGTTTCTCACACAGCTATACAATGTACAATCTATGCAAAATATGCAGAGTTGAAGTTGCCCTGCATGAACACTAATACACTCTACATGTGTCCCTAGACACACACATATTGGGCAACAAATCTGTGAAGATTCTCAGTCATATACAGTAGGTGAGGTTATCTGGAAGTTGGGTATGTCAACTGCAATTCTTTCTTGTTATGCAGATACGTTCCACTACTCATCCAAGCAGCTTCTTCAGTCTGAGGGAAGTTGGTAAGTTCCTCATATTTGAACCCTCCAAGGTCAAAGGTTCCTAGTTACCTTAAGGTACTCCAGCTAACTTTCCCCAGTTACAGCAAGTCCAGTGTTTTGTTCATCTTATACTGTATCACCCAGATTTCACAACAATGACAAACTTTAACATAACAATATGAGTCATCAATTAAACAGCATTGGGTTGGACAATATAATACACATTGTATCGTAGACCCATCATAGACCCATCAGGCAAATCAGCAACGAATACTCTCCACCTTGAAGCTATGTCTGTTGTTTCTGTGGCAGTTACTTACATGGTCGGGTTGTCAGCTTGATGCCCGATTGTACATTATCTGTGCATTTGGGGGTGAAGGACCTTGCTCAAGAGTACAACAATGGCAACCTGGTGGCATCAGGGCTCGAACCAGGGACCCAGATCAGTAGTCCAACACCTTAACCAGTGAAGTACCCCTATCCCTGTGCAATACACTGTAATATCATATTTTTAATTTGCATGTTCATAATACCCATGGAGACAAATCTCTTATGAAAAGAAAAATATGTCACAGCATTCCATAAATGCCATGTCCATTTTGGGAATTGTATGTGTATGTGTGTATGGAGGCATGAGTGTGTTCGTTTGGCATTCCTGGCGTAGCTGTTACCCACCTGTGGCATGTAACTCATACCTCTCCGGGTTGAACATTACAATCTGAGAGGATTAGCTCTTACATGTCTACTTTGTATTAGGCTTAATGAAGTCTGAGTGTTTTGCATTGCTGAAATGCATGGCATAAGCTGTATAAGCTCTCTGCAACCAAAACTGCAAATGTCATGGCCTCATTCTGATCATTCTGCATAAAGCCATCATGGAATCTTTCCTGTAAACACTTTGTGATTTTAGGAAATGATCTGGAAAGGTATTTTAAAATATATTTAAAACTGCAATGGTTTTACATCAGAACATAAGTAACAACAGCATGTTCAGTTTTACTGAACATGTTGTTGTTATTCTTGGTTAAGGTAAGAGGCAAGTTTTACAGGTTTTAATTTTTCTGCATGGTTTGTGGCAAAACAAATGAATTCTTTCCATCTTGATTAGGTGCTGCCACTACCATGCTTCACTCTGGGCATGATGTCCTTTATGTGTATTATATAATGTATCTTCTTGTACATAATTATTCCCAAATGTTCTACCCTGATATCCTCAGACCTTTGACAAATTTTTGCCACATGGCTCAGAGTAATTCAGGGGCTGAGATGTTTTATTTGCGTGTGAGAGAGAAAGTGGTTTCAAAATTGAACACCTATGTAATGTACTGTCAGAACAGTACAGAGATGTGTCAATAATTCCTCAGTGTATAGTTCCTGCTGAAAGATGTGTCTCTTATGCAAGTTGAGACATTATGTAAGTACAATTATTGATTTTTTTTTCACTTCTTCTGATGCTATGTATCCATACATATTCCCTGCTACACTAATGCACTTGTGCTTGCATACCATCAAGTTAGAAATTTTTCTTAGTATACCGGAGCCATGATCTGACTGCCTGTTTCCTGTCTGAAACGCTGGCCTCCCAGGAACTCCTTTAATGACTCAAACATGTGTAAATGGCTTGAAGCGAGGTCAGAACAGTACAGAGATGTGTCAATAATTCCCCAGTGTATAGTTCCCGCTGAAAGATGTGTCTCTTCTGCAAGTTGAGACATTATGTAAGTACAATTATTGATTTTTTTTCACTTCTTCTGATGCTATGTATCCATACATATTCCCTGTATAAGCTGTTACTATAGAAACAGTAATGATCAGTGTTGGGTGTAACACTTGGATTACTTTTTTGAGGTAACGAGTAATCTAACGCGTTAGGTCCGCCATTTAAGTACTCAGTTATTTAGTTATTCTTTCAAAAATCTAATCCGTTATTCTAATCCGTTATTCTAATCCGTTATCAGACAATTTATATAATCCGTGAACCAGACAGCCGTCATCCTCAACCCGTGTGTGAAAGTCGTCCTACAAGCCCCGCCACCGATAACCTGCCCCCCTCTGTTATTCCTGCTGTTATATCCCTATCTCACCTATGCGGTCTGACTATGCGAGGACCGACGCACGGAAAGATGGAAACCTAATCACAGCGCCAAAACAAAACCGTGTAGGTACGATAGGGGTATTAGTCGTTAACAGATTATGGGCCAAACTTTGCTGAGTGATGATGATAGAATAATTATAAAGATCTTGACTAAAATCAACATGCATGAGGAATCACAAAGGATTCATCCTTTTCTGCAATGGAAAAGTACTCGAACTAGTTACTCTTGTCCAAGTGTGTGAGGGCAAGATGGAGTGCAGTGGAGATGGCGTCGTCCGTTGAGCGGTTAGGAC
>JAQQZS010000008.1:7139596-7158121 GCA_030068045.1 Platyallabes tihoni | reverse complement strand
CCACGTCAATCTGGCCTCTCTGACTTTATCTCCAAAACATCTCACATGGGTTGTCCCTCTGATGAACTCATTCTTGAATCGACCTATTTATGGTACTGAACTTTAAAGTTAAAAGCTCTGTGGTTTTCCTACACTAATAATTGTTACAGGAATATTTTTGAAGATGATATTTTGTTTGTTTGTGTGTCAATAATATTGCTGCATATGTTTTCCCCCCTAATTGCATCATCTCCACACCCTCCCCCATCCCCAAACAGTTCTCCTCCATCGTTCAATAGCTATCAACCAGGGAGGACAAAGGTTAACACGTGTGTTCTCCAAGACACTTGAATCCAACTTTGGTGACACACTTGGAAAAAAGTGCTATCCGTCCTCTTCTGAATTAAATGAGCTCGCAGGTGCCTATGATTGGCTAATCTCACTATGACTCACAGAAGACACCAGCCAAAGAAAGCATGACCAGTTTCCTTCTCATGTCTCCTGACCATGGATGGTTGTGGTATTGTCAAGATTTGAACTCGTCAAGATGATCTACAGATGAAAGGTTGAACAATTTCTTTCTGTACCACCCAGACCAACATTGTGCAATATGTTTTTAAGATGTGTCACAGTGGCACCAAGTTAAGAAACTTGTTTAAGGGAAAATGTGAATTTTATGTTATACAAGTTTTATATTTTCAGCTATTTTGGTTCATTCGCCAATCATTTAGGTCACAGGTCATCATAACTCAGACTTGAGCATTTGAGACTTCTATTTAGACTTCATTAATTAGACTCTGTGATCTGTGATTTATGATCCAATTCATACCAGAGATTCTATAACTCAGACTTTGACTCAGACATCGTCAATCGGACAAAATGATCTATGAATTGGAATATAATTCAATCTTGAGCTTTTAAGACTCAGACTGTGACTCAGACATCTTCAGTTGGACTCAGTGATAGAAGATCCGATTCTGGGCCCAAGTTAGATTCTAACATTCTAACTTAGACTCAGACACTGTCAATTGGAAATAATGATCTACATACGACTTTGGATCTGTTTCAGACTTGAGTCCTAAGACTTTGACTTTGACTCAAACATCATCAAACATTGAATTTGGATCCAATTCCAACTTTGACTTAGACATTGTATGTTGGACACAATGGTCTTTGACTTGGGACCCAATTCAGACTTCAGCTTCTGAGACTCAGTCTTTGACTCAGACATCATCAATTGGACTCAATGATCTATCAATAACTTGGAATCCAATTTAGACTTGAGCAGGATCATTGAGTCCAAAATGATTGGCAAAGGACCAATTTTTTTGTTGTTGTAAATTTACAACCTGCATGACATGAAAATGATGCTTTCCACCCAAACAAACATCTTAACTTCATGCCTTTGCTCTACAACTCCACTTCTTTAAAACATATTATGCAACACAATTTGACGTCTTACCTTTTTGTGCATTATTGACATGTAAACAGACTACACCATCATTACTTATCACTCCATAAACTATACTGCTACTGATAAGTATAGACTGGACTTGTATTCTACATGGACCAGTGATGATCAGTTTGTCCTTTTCATAATAATAGCATAGCACAACACAAAATAACAGCATGCATAAGCCCCAGACATTATATGCTCAACCTTATGAAGCAGACACATAATCATGCCTTGCTTTAATTCTCCCTTTGAGTGTTGTCTAATATGTAGGTACACTTCCTCTTTTGCATAAACACCTGTGTGAATGAGAGGCTACACACCTAAAGCAGGATTCAGAACTCTGACTTGACCTAAACTCTGAGCTTAGGGAACATTATTTGCACATTCTACTCAAAACAGACAGCCTGACACAATAATGCCAACCCCGGCATCACATGCTTTTGGGTTTAATCAGGACCATCTGGGAAATGGGTTTTTGGATGCGCACAAGGACCACATGCAAAGTGATCAGAAATAGAAAAGGCATTTTTTGGAGTCTATTTTATGTTTATTTGTCCCGAACTCTTGTTATTGCTTGGGTAAAAATAGTTTGATATAGTTAGCTGTCAGAAATGAGCCTGGTATGATCAGATAGTTGTTATGTGGTCATAACGCATTTTACAGATAGTTGTTATGTGGTCATAACACATTTTACACAGAATTTACACATTACACCTTTTTTTGTGTTGTGCTTATATAGTAAAAGTGTTAACAGAGCCATCACTTTTTTTTGCACATACACTTGTTTTTTCTTATTAAAAGTATAATTTTAGCAGGTTGAATCTGATGGCTTTGCCATTTGGATCCTCATTTCTTCTTTCTCTGTCTCGTTTGCAGAGGCAGGTCATGACCCTTTCTGACTACCGCCCCGGTTATATGTCTGTCAGCTGGCTACCATCAACTCACAGTCAGACACACACTCACACACACACATTCCTGGGCATCTGATGATGAGGTGAAAGATTTTTTTATGCTGAACAGTAGTTGGCGTGACTTCACTTCACCAGGCTGTAAATATTTTGTGTTTTACAAACACTCATCACGTATTCTCTGTGCTTCTCCTTGGCTCTTATACACACCTATAAACACGTAGATAAGTGCCTATAAGCTTACCCTTGTTCTAGCACTTCCTTCTGCCAAAGTACACTTACATCCACTTCCTAAAACTTTGTCTTGAACAACTCTTCAGAATTAAAGCTAGAAAGAGAAATGGGATATTTTTAGGTTAATGTACATTTTCGATGTCCAAGAATTTGTATTACAGTCTGTCTTAGGGTGTACAGCTCTATTTCGGACACCGGATAAAACCCTGCAATTAGAAATGCCTCTGTATTATGTTCATCTACATTGTACCTATTATCACCGGTGCACTTTGTATACAATTACAATGAGTTTAATTCTTGCTATGTTTGTCATCAACCATCTATACCTTATCCATCAGTGGAAGAAACCACAGCTGAGCATATTTCATTTGTCTGGTGGATCATTCTTAGCAAAACTTACAATGACATGATAGTAGTGTTTTTGCAATGCTAGTACAAATGCATCATGTGCACGTACCGCATCGGGTCAACTGGTAGACTTAGACACAAAGCTAATCATTTTCCAAATACAGTCCAAGTTAATCATTCTCTAACTTTTATCTGTGTTGGTTTCGAACCACAAGACCAGTGGTCGCTGTTTATTTTGGGCTGGCGGACAGTTTCTCAGTGAAGCCAGTGACATGCATAAAAATCCCACCAGCCGGTGCACTCGTATTAATGGTATACATTAAAACATGTCAGTGCCACTGTTGTGCTCAAAATGATCATGTATACCATACAGATGTATGTACAGTATATACATAACATTGGGTCAGTGTGATGATATGGCTGTCCTTATGAATAGATGGATGGGATAGAAGTGAGCTGACAAATAGTGCATAGCAACAGCCTATATTAATCTCATTGTGGTATGAGTACAGGTTTAAAAAAGGGAACGCATATAGATACTAAAAATAATAATAGAATAATCTGCATTTCTATCTTTTTAGAAGTAGCAAGAGCAGCTCTTTCTGTGGAAAATGAATGCATCTCTAAGCGGTCTCATGCATCATGGTCTCTCCAGGCATCCATGAATTATAACTCAGTTTGCAATTTTCTAATTTTGCTCCTGTGGTGGAAACCAAAGTTACTGTGAATATAAATAACATTGCCTGGATTGCAATGACAGTATTATAATGAAGATGTGTTCTATGATAGATAGATAGATAGATAGATAGATAGATAGATAGATAGATAGATAGATAGAAGGTGTGTTCAAGTCAAACTGGGACCAGTGATTACATTTCTTATCTCTTATTTCTGATCGTCATTCATGGACATATAGTACAACATTTTTCAAACATTTTAAAGAAGGCTGTACGTCCATGAATGACGAGCCCAGCTGAGGGAGCTTGGAGCCCACTGCAGTCGTTCTTGTGAACATTCACAGAGTGAAACACCTGATCCTTGAAAATTGATAGACATCTTGTCACCAATCTGCAGGAGAGACACAGCTGTCTATGGGAACTGTACACACAACCACTCACGAATACCACTTGCACATTACAGGAAGTCAGCTGGGAGTTATTGTCACATCCCTGTATAGTCCTGACTTTACTCCAAGCCATTTCCACAGGTTTGGGCCATTAAAGGAGTTCCTGGGAGGCCAGCATTTCAGATGTGAAATAAGCAGCCCGATTATGGCTCTTTCTAACTTGATGGTATCCAAGCACTATTGAAACGCTGGGATAAGTGCATTAGTGTAGCAGGGGATTATATAAAGAAATAAAGGTACAGAGTTTTTACTCTCATAACTGTGTTCTGTTATGCTGCATAATCAAAAGTCCCGGTTTGACTTGAACTTCTAGATAAATAAATCTAAAGCATATACAGTATACAAATTTAAGATTAGGATTTAACATACATTTTTAGCGTATATTTGTTTAAAAAAATTTATGGTAAAAAATGTTTATTGTATTTTATTTTATTTTATGCAATGCACTGCATTCTTGTCCTCTTTCCGTGTTGAAAAGTTGAACGTGAACCTCAAGAACCACGCGATTAGGAACGTAACCCCGCCCCCCTTTACAGCGATTGGCTGGTGATGTACGTTGCCGCGAAGGGGGCGGGGTTATTGGAGTATTGCTCAGAGTGTTTGTGCTCGTGCTTAGATCTCGCGACTCATTAAAGCACTCAGAGCGCAGTTGGAGTATTTATACCGTTGAGTTCACAGTCGTCTTTAATTCTACAGGACAACTCAAAGAAAAACAGGAGAAAGAACAGGATTTTGGTTTGTCTCTGCTGACTTGAGTGTGAGCTTTTCTGCAAACGGGTTTGGACTCTTAATTAATCCGGAACAGCTGCAGTGTCTTTGGTGCAAGGACGGTCCTGCTCCTGATGGACTAAAGTCGTTCCCGGTTTCAGCGATTAAACCGTGTTTGATTGTTTTGGTTTAAGTTGCCATTCTCGACGCAGAGATGTTGGACTCCGCCGCCGTGAATAAGAACGGAATGGTGACCAAGATCCACACGCAGATCCGCACAGAGCCGTTTAAGACCAACTACGACCTGGTCGGTAAAGAGCTCGGCAGGTAAACCCCCTTATACTGCACTCTCTCCCGCTCTCAGAGTACTGCGCGTGCTCACTGGGTCTAAGGTGATCAACGTAAATCGCGCGAGCGCTTGATTTTAATTGTAAACTTCTACAGAGTCATTTTGTAATCATTACAAATCCATACAGCTGGAGTATTTTTTTTCCCTTTTTGGGTCAGGTCTTAATGTGTGAATTTTAATTTATTCCCTTATATACATCCATAATGTACGTGTGTGTGTGTATATATATATATATATATATATATATCCATAAGTCAGGCTGAGAGTCAGGCTAAGAGTTGACTTGAATCCACACTGAAGGTAATCAGGTGTGCAATTCACATCATTACTGAAACTATTTGCTGTTAGGTTTAAGAGATTTGGTTTAGTATGTTAGATATCAAATTTAAAATGACAGTGTCATCTAGGAAAAAGGTGACCTAGATCACCTAGACTGCAAAAAATAAAAACAAATTTAAACATAAACATTAACTAGCTTTTTTCTACTGAATGTGGTGTCACTGAGCTTTCCAATGATCCCCAGATCACCTCACTGAGACTAACACTGGCTCAGTTACAGGTTCAAGATCACCAGGAAGTGACAGTGTGAATTTTTGTAACATATCCGCGTAAAGCTTATCTGAAAGTCTAGAGAAAAGTGGTGCTAATTGAAATATTTTTTGGTCAAATTTATGGCTTAGCGCTTGGTTCTTAGGTCAAAACAGAAGATAAAAGATTTATGTTCGATGTTGTGGACACTATTCCCTGAGGTGCAGCAATAAAAAGAAGAAAGGAACCGACAGCGAAAGAGAGAGAGTTGTTTGCACTGGATGTTAATAATATATCGGAGATCCCGCATTTGCTATGGTTTTAGCGTTCTTAGATAAGCACTATGTTAGGAAAATTCCAACTCTGGGTGTTAACATATCAAGCATTTAATCAGACAGTAGTGTTTAAACTCCAGCAGGGCATTTCTCTGATGGATATCTACCAACAGATGGGTTTCAAGTTATGGTCTAAAAAAGATGGTGATAAAATCTGTTTGCTTTTATAGATTCTTGGAATGCTTTTTTTCTTTTTCTCTTTTTTTCCCCACTGAATAAAAAACATTCATGACCCCACATGCATGTGTCACGGGTGCATAGTTCCTTATGTAATGCGTGTTATCTGATCTTCAGTTGAAAGAGAAGTCCCGATCTGAGGGAAGATCGAGCTTCGTGATTGCAGACAGTCAAAATATCATGCCTTCCTGCACCCAAACACCACCTGCTCGCATGCATGTGACAAACACACATGCACTCATAGACTAGCCGTAAGGCTTCAGGCTCAGAGGACACCTCAGGGTACTTGTGTTTTGCACATTCTAACCAGTCATTACTTTGATGTCTGCAGGAGAGCTCAGCAGTATGCTCATTTGCAGCTCACTTTGAATAAATGGAAATGAGCGCATGACTTATTTTTTTCTCGTTGGACAAAGAAATCTCTCGCTCTCTTCCTTATGCGTTCTGAACTGTCCAGGCAATCAGATATCACTGGACAAAAAGAGACGGATTCCTCTGCAAGGATGGGCAGTTCTTGCTTCATTTTCCTGAATGATGTTGTATATAAGTCATCTGCAAGTGTCCTACTTTTGAGCGCCTCATAGGATGCTGACCTAATTTGAGCTCTACCTTTTTTTTCTTTTTGGTTGAGTGTCATTTTAGGAATTTCCCTGAAGGGTTCTATGAAGGAGCTGATCCTGGCCTTGATCTAACTTACTGTGAGCTGATCAGGTACAGGAGTACGTCCAGGTTTTTAGACATAGGGTGACCATTAAGAAGACAAAGCACATGGATTTGTAGGATTTTCTTTAAGTGAGTATTTGGACGACAATAATCTGCGTACGAATGATGAGAGTCCAATTAGAGCTGTCAGTTAGTGTGGTTTCTGCCGCTTTGGCCATTGAGCTGGACATTGCTGGGGCTGTTGGACTGTTCATTGCCATGGCCATTTCTGTACCCTTGGAGTGTCCATTGCCATGGCCATTGGGCTGTGCATTCTTGTATCCATTGCAGTGGCTGTCCATAGCTGTATATATAGCAATGGCCAACAAAATGGCTATGGCAATATCTATTCCTGTGGCCATTGGCCTGGCCATCGCTGTGTCAACTGTGCTTTCAATTGCTGGAGGCATTGAGGTAGTCATTGGAGTGGTTATTACCATGCCATGGCTCTTTGGTTGTTCATTGCTGTAGGCAGTTCTATTGTTTTTACCACTGCTGTTTGGGTTGCTTCTCTCATTTCATTTATGAAGGTTTAATCTAAAGGTGGCAAGTTGTTTAGGAGATGCATTTAACAGTGTTTACTAAGAGTGAACAGAGACATGCATGATTTGCATTTATATTCTTTCAGTCTTCTGTTTCAGCACACACACACATACACCCGCAGACGAGCATGTTAAAGACGAAGAAAAAATAGAGGACAAGTGTCGGTGTTGGTTTAGTTTCGTGCAGGATTTATAACCACTGCTGAATCTGGGTCGTGTAACCACAAAGTGTGTTTCCTGTCTGCATAGTGAATGAAAACATCCTTTTAAACCTTTTAAGGTGGCAGATCAGCGATACTACAGGGCAAATGAGGACACTAAATATATGTAGAGAGAATTTTTCTAAAACTGTTTTAAAAAAATAACTACAACAGATGGTGAATTAGTGATGATTGCAGCCCGTGATACTTTCGCATGGTGAATTATGATGGTCAGGGTTGTTCCCTTTGACCTTTTTCGTCACAACACAGCATTCTTCTTTTGTGTTAAAACCTACATGATGGGATGCACCAAGAGATGGGTGCACTATTAATCAGTAGCGTGTACTGGGTGGTCTGTTGTCACCTACCACCCACGTGCACACCCTGTGCACCATACACACTATAGTGCGTCTTATTGTGAGGCTTCCTAAGAAGGCAGAGTTACAAGCAAATTGTGTTTTTTTTTTTTTTTTTTTTTTTTTTTGGCTGCTAGACAAAGGGTTGGACAAACTAGTGGCCTGGACATTGTGTGTTTAGTGTATGTGTGGGGGGGAAGCCATGAGTTGACTCTCTTGAAAGTAATCACTGAAGTGTGGGCTGGAGAGCTGATGTCGGGAATGACCCTGAGAGAGAGAGAGAGACCCAGAATGGCTCAAGTCCCTTAAATGATAGAGTAAGTGCAGGGGCTTGTAATGTCTGACTCTGTTCTGATTATCAACTTTCCGAAACAGTGAGAGCAATTTCAAGGTTAGTGATGCCACTGAGAATTTTTCTTTGTACACATCACAAGAAGGAAATGCCTGGTCAGCTTGTGACGTCAGAGGCGTGCAGATTTTCTTCAGTTTAGTAATCATGAAGACGACCTAAGCGACAGGCGTGAGTCATCGTGGTCAGCGGGAGAGCCGTGTCGTGTGGGGAAACGTCTTCTGCTGATGCAGCTCTGATGAGACACTTTCCCAAACACAGAAAATGTCAACCTTTTATAGGCCAATACAAGAGAACTGTGAAACGTAAATCTCCGGGAAATTGCTCGTTGAAGCGATCGATTCAGAAATTCAGATTCCTATAGCATGTAGCAGAAATGTTCCAGATACACTATTGTATTATAGAAGATTTAATGAATCCTGCATAAAAGTGTGCCTTAACTTTAATAACCTGATTTTGTATTTGCATACTGACACGTGATTGGCTCGGATATTTTATGATGCAATAACTTAAGCTTCTTCTAATCTCAGGTCTTTCTTACAAAAAAGAAACTATTGCCATGTTTTTATTTGAATTATTATTCATATACTTTCTCATACAAAAGATATTGTCATGTTTTTTTTGAAGTAATATACAAACACACACACAAATTGGATGAAAGGTTACTAGACTATGATCACTAATCCCCCCTCTCTCTCTCTCTCTCTCTCTCTTTCTTTCTTCCTCTCTATTTTCCCAGAGGGAAATTCGCTGTGGTGAAGAAGTGTGTGGAAAAGGCCACAGGGAACGAATACGCCGCCAAGTTCCTGCGCAAACGGCGGAAGGGTGAGGACTGCCGCGCTGATATCCTGAACGAGATCGCCGTGCTCGAGGCAGCCAAGGCCAACCCATACATAGTGGGGCTGCACGAGGTGTACGAGACCAGCTCCGAGATCATCCTGGTGCTCGAATGGTAAGTTTCCTCCTAGACACATTTTGATTAAATATGATGCATAGTGCACTGAATATCACAAACCTTTGATTGTAATTCGACCTGTAAATCAGCAGCACCTACACCATCAGCTCTAAAGGAGGACTGATGAAATGGTTGTCGCCCTATGAATCACTTGATGAATTACATTTATTACACGTGTGTATTTGTGTGTGTTGAAACTCTGATGGGACGAGTCGTCGTTTCAACTTGACCAACATCAGGATTACGTGAAATGCTAACCTTAAAATCTCCTCTCGCTTATGAGAATGTTGTTCTTGCATTTTTTTTCATTTTTTTCAAGCATCTTCTTTGTTCGAATCCTCTTTATTGTACTTTACCTCAGGGGTTTTTTTTCTTTGTGGCTTGTCGTGTCCCTGGTTGTCAACGCTGCAACACTTTCACAAACTGACGCACGCAAGAACAACGGATGCTGGTCAGGAGTTTTAAGAAACGCTCGATTGCATCTGCGCCTGAGTCTCGGCAGCACTTCCTGTGCACTGTTCATGAGCTTCTGCTGAAAATCAGCTGTACTTCAATTAACCGGCCTAACGTAGGCGTGTGTGACCTGCGCATGCATGCGTACACTCACACTCACACGCCACGACATGTCATTGCCTTATTAGGAAATTCTTCTGGTTAATTATTCATTTTGACTCAAGGTTTATCTGGGCTTCATCATCCTAACCGCTCTTGCACCTCATCATTTGCTCCGTTTCTCCTGTTCTGTATTATCTTGTCTTTCTCATTTATTAGTTTTTTTTTTCTTTTCTTTTTTTTAAGGCCTAAGGCACATATACAGCCTGCCAGTTCGGTGATATTTTAGTTTATAATGAAGCTTCCGTCTTTCTGTTTAGTCTTGCATGCTGGGACAAAGCCATTTTTCCTCTTCTTTAACACTTTCACTTATTTTATTTAATTTTTTTTGGTTCCATCTGCTTCTTTTCTCTGACAAAGGAATGAGAGCAAGAAAGAAAAGAGCAGGAGATGCAAAGAAACCTTTTTCTTTTTTTTTCCATTTCCTGTGGCTTTTCTAGCTAGTCTTTAACCAGGGCTCTAAAAACAGAGCAGCAAGCACATACACACACATCTACACATACACACACAAGCCTGCAGCCACAACCACATCCTCAGTACTGAGTACTAAGCGCAAACCCAAGTGATGTGACACCGTCAGTATCGCACACTTTTTACCATTTAAACTGAGAGCAGAGGCGAAGATTTACAAGAAACGACCAAAATGTCATCAGTTATGTCATCAAAACCATAGCTGTTGCTTTAATTTTTCCTTTAGACTTTTTCATCTTTTTTTTTTTTTGTTTTTGCCAACTTTCAACAAACACAAATATTACAGTGCAGTATATACAGTCGATTCTATTCGATTTTCATTGTGATTTTTAATAATGATCAGGTTAATAACGTTTTATTTTTCTGATTTGCCATGACACTCAAACAGTTAAAAGTACTTTAATAAACATTTAAATGTAAACATTAATAAACATTGAAATGTTGTTTAACTTGTGTTACTGATTGTATGAGACCTGACATTTAAACAAAGCAACTTTTATTTGTTTTATTTATTTTTATTAATATGCTCCAGTCCACTAGGTGGCAATATTGCACCAATCGCCCATAAACTCGAAAAGAAGAATAATACTCTCTGAAAATGCGAGTATTTGCGAAAGATGAAAGCGATTTCATAAAGAATCAGTTCGGAATCTAAAATTAATTCAACGATTCGGTTAAATCTCGCAGCTCTAGTACATAAGTACGAACATATTTCACAGAGAGTAATGAGAGAAATATTCTCTTGTTAAAGATAAAGATGGCCTGGTGTAAATTTTGGACATACCCAAAGTGGCACACACAGCATAAAAAAAACACATTGTAGAATTAGTTTTTGTTGATTTAATTATGAATACAGGGGAACACGAGAAGTGACAATATATTTAATAAACTGCAGTATTAATGATTAGTTTACACACGTACAAGATGTCGTGCTTCCAGGTTTTCCTTGGCTTTCCTTGGCTTAAATCCTAAAGCCTAGCCATTTCGGATTGACGAGAATATTAAACAGCTCTGTTACGACAATCCCTCTTTATGTCCAAGCACAGGGTCCGCTCACTGTCCGTCCCATCTTCTGTTCGTGTGTTTATCCACCTGAGAACCTGCAAGTCAAACGGCACCAGATTTGTGTCCTCGGGTTTCCGCTTCTCATGCTCACGTGCTCCTTATGTTTGTTCAGAATCGAACATCAACATTGTCGCGCATTGTCTAGTTTCCCCATTTGTCAAGCTTTTTCCCAGCGCGCTGCCTGCGGGCTGTTGAAAGTGCGTGCAAGACTGAGACTGAGATCTAATTAACTCTGAGCTGATGGCCGCTCTGATAAGCCACACTCAGTACCCCAATTATTTACACAGCTGGCTTTCAGAGTTGTGTAACAAATTAAGTGTACAATGTATACACGCGTGCGTGCGCACACGCACACACACACAAACCCAGGGAAACACGCGAAATCTAAAAATCCCACGCACTTCGCTAAGCTGTGAATAGTGGAGACTTGACAAGCTAGTTTAATAATGGTACTTATTTTTTCCCCGCTGTTTTTCTTCCCAATTTGGTTTTGGCGTTTACTTCAAAACACAACTGCATTTATTCAGATTTAAAGCTACAGCCCTATCAGTAGTAAAGCCCACGTGTTTTTACATGTCTCCTCGCCTGGGTTTGAGATTTACATCGGTTTGATCACAGTCTTGACTCGACTCAGTTGTCATGTGTGGTCCGAAATGCACTCCTGCGCATTAAAGTCCACAAATCCGCTATAAATCTGTCTTATTTGGAGCTGAGAGCTCGTGATTTATGGATGCGATGTCTGCAGGATTGGCCTTCGTGTCTGGTTCCATATTATTTCCCTGCCAAGGGTATCCAGAGATGTCATGCAATTCGAAACGTGTGCAAGTGTGTTTGAGTGCGTATGGGGTGATGTTCTGCTGCCAGAAAAGCCACAGCGTTATAATGTTCTTGACACTCAGTCCTGGTGGGTTTGCACATTTATTGAAAGAGTTTGTGAATCTGTGAATGAAGTAAACGGTGAGTCAGTGTGAATGATGATTCCAGAGGATGTTGGTCATGCACTGACAGTATTTCTTAAATATTTCTCAAATGTATTTCCGAGTATTCTGTATGTTCCTCAAATTACAATCCCCTACCCGAGATGTCGTTCTTCAGTAGGGATTAAAGTATGAAAATTACTTGTGGAAACAGTTGGCTGTGTTGATAAATTGTGATTAATTTAAACTAAAAAGATTTTTAAAATTTTCAATAAATGCATTAATTCTCTATTCTGTCTCCTCCATGTGTTTCAGTGCTGCCGGAGGAGAAATCTTCAACCAGTGCGTGGCCGATAAGGACGAGGCCTTCACGGAGAACGATGTCATCCGGTTGGCCCGGCAGATTCTAACAGGCGTAGCTTTCCTTCATCGCAACAACGTCGTTCACTTGGACCTGAAGGTGGGTAAAATCACTGTGTGGTAAAGACGAGTATTCTGTGTATAAAGATTTAAAGGTCCCATATGTTGCTGTTTCTTTGAAAAGTTAATACATGTCCCCCAAAGTGTATTCATATTTCGCTCCTCCTCCAAATGAGGTGTTTCAGTGTCTATGTAAATGATCTGCTCCTGTTCTACAAGTCAGACAAAGGGATCTTCTTATATGAGGTCACAATATGTGGGACGATCTACTTGGAGACCCATCTAAAAGTGATTTTTGCATAATAAGCGCCCTTTAAGTTGCATAACACACAGAAGCAGCGATTTCAGATGAAGCGGTTAGAATGCAGGGTCTCATAAAACTTTTTTTTTTTTTTTTTTTTTTTAATGCTGGCTTTCATGCAGCAAGACCGTTTATTTTTCTTTCAAAAGCTAAGAGGTTGTACTGCATGCCATTACCGTGTGGTAGAAAAAAAAGCAAAGCAATAAACCTGTCCGATGTGCGGCAGGTATTGATTTATTGTTAAAGATTGGGCTTCTCAGATATCCGAGTGTTCCGTGACACGTTTTAGGCAGCAGAGTTTAAGAAAGGGTCACGTACCGAAAGGCTTATACAGAGGAAAAAGTTGCATCTCATCCTTAAGTCATTTATCAGCTGTATTTAGTCGGAGCGGCCAAAACCGCAGGTCACTGGTAAATAGATGAGTAAAAGTAAAAGTGCACGCTAAAATAGGCCAGGGAATTTATAAAGCGAGGCTGATTTATTAGCTGGTGCAGATGTTCGGAAAAATCCCTTTCACAAGACCCTTTGTTCTTAGGAAGTGTTTTAATTCGACGTACCAGTCTATCATTTTTGCTTAAAAGCATTTTTCTTTCCAAATAATTCCATAACAAACGGAGGAATTTGAAACCCTGTCTGTCTGAAGTAACAGAAATTGGTTTCTTATTGTTCCGTGTGGACATGTTAGTATTTGCACCTCATGTTTTTTTTTTTTTTTTCTGTTCCAGCCTCAGAACATTCTGCTAACCAACTCTCAGCCCCTCGGGGACATCAGGATCGTTGATTTCGGTCTGTCTCGGTGCGTGGACAACACGTCAGAAGTGCGTGAGATCTTGGGAACTCCAGAGTATGTAGGTGAGTCAGTCGGGTTTTATCAGCTTTGCTTTATCTGCAGCGCGAATGAAGGTCATGAGGAAGTACAGATCAGAAATAAAAAGTCTGATTTCCCTTTTCCACCCTCAGCCCCTGAGATCCTGAGCTACGAACCAATCACAACAGCAACAGACATGTGGTGAGTAAGAACTGTGTGTGTGCGTGTGTGTTTGTGTGTACATTAAGTGCTTATGATGTCAGTTCAACTGATAATGCATCGCACGCTATAAGCCTTTCAATAAATATTTCTCAATCACTATTGCTGCTTATCGTTAAACCAGGTTTGTGTAACACAGTTCCCACAGCTGCCAGGATACATGACGAAGTAAAATGTTCAGCACCGACATGTATGACTGACCTATTTTTTTTCCATGTCGTATAGGAGCATCGGTGTACTGACGTACGTGATGTTGACTGGCGAGTCTCCTTTCCTGGGTGAGAACAAGCAGGAGACGTACCTGAACATCTCCCAGGTCAACGTCGACTACTCACAAGACGTCTTCCACGGGATCTCGAGCCTCGCCGTGAACTTCATCCAGTTGCTGCTCCACAAAAACCCTAGGTATACAGAGAAAGCACGTTTAAAATATCTCTGGTTATTTTCAGGGACATGCATCAGTTAAATCATGCAAGTAGTAACGGGACTTGGGAGACTGTCTCTGTCCTCATTGCATAAATGTTGCCAAATGGGTAAATCCGGATTTAAACGTAACAGCCAGCTAACATACTGGCCCTGCCACGTTCCCACGTTCGTCTGGTGCCTGTCTGACGCACAGCACCGGCCATGCTGGCTTTGGCGCAAATGACTGATGGCAGCCCAGATCTGTCACCATGCTGGCTCCATGAGGAATGATGGCAGCCCATGCCTCAGCACTCACTAGAACTTTACAGCCACAGATTATCAGTGATGTGAGAGGAAAATGAGAGGCTAAATAAAAGCTGGGTGGAAAAATTCCTCCATGTGCAAGTAATCCCAAATTGAAGGAAAATCCTGGGGAAAGGGAGGAAAGGAGGGCTGGGTTTTTGTCCAACTGCTGGAAAATGGCTTGTGAAAAATCACCACCACCATCATGAAGAATGATTTTTCAAGTCAAACCAGGACTTGTGCTGGAATTTCTCAAGCACAGTACAGTGTTGAGGCTCGGCCACAGTAAAACATTTTAAAAACATCCAATCGGTCGAGGTGTGGAACGCCCGATTCTTGAAAATTGACACCGATTTGTCTGCAGCAACTGTACACACAATCATTCACAAACACTACAGGAACTGGGATCTATTGTCACATTCCAGTACATTACAGTACTGACCTCGTTCCAAGCCATTTCCACCAGTTTGGACACGTGGAAAGGAGTTCGTGGGAGGCCCGTGATTCAGTCATGAAGCAGGCAGTCCCATCATGGCTCCTGTCTACTTTGGTATCCAAGCACTAGTGAAACGCAGGGATAAGTGCATTACTGTAGTAGGGGATTATACTGTATAGGGAAATAAAGGGTTTTCACTCTCATAACTATGTTCTGTTATTATGCACAATCAAAAATCCTGGTTTGACCTGAACGCCCTTTTTAATATAGTAATAATATTAATAAAGCATATTTCATAATGTAATGCATTGAAAATGGAGAAAATAATGTTGACAATTTGAAGATGAATACTTTCTAATGATTTCATATGAACCTTATTCTCTTTGTTTAGAGAGCGATCCACAGCAGACGAGTGCCTACATCACCCCTGGTTAAACACCGACCCTCACACCACCACGACCTCATCCTCCTCCACCACCACCACCGCAACACTGGACGAGCAGGAGACCAGCCAATCAGAATCTGAGCCTGAGAGTCCTGACACATCTCCCGAGCTCCCCGACATCCCGTTGTATTCCACGTGTCCCGGACAAGGGGACCTGAAAACCGGCCGGGACACTTTCATTTTTACCGAGCCGTTCCCTACTCGCCCTGAAATGCAGCAGGAGTTGATCTGTTAAAGTGACAGCCATGTTGTCCAATCACAAGGGAGCTCAGTTTGGGGCGGCAGGTTAAGAAAAGACACTGGTGTGAGCTGGTCCATTCAGGTGTTTTTGGCCCTGGTGGTGTGTGTGTGTGGTATTTAGATATGCACTTGAGAAGTGCCCTTTAACAAGACCTCACGATAATTGCAAATTAATTATTATTCTATAATTATTATTATTATTTTTATTATTATTATTATTGTAAAAGGTTGGTTTCTGTCTGCATGCGCACACACACACGCACATCAGTGTAAATAGAGGCTTTTGTCGTTACTGAGTGTATCTTAGTCTGCTGGTCGGAATTGAATTGTGGGTCCTGGAAATCCTGATCCACAGAGCTGAACTCGCAACACCAATGAGGTCAAAGATGACAGGTGGACATTTGATAAGACAGCCATCTACCTGCTCCAAGACGGATACTGAGGTGTGAGCTCGGACCCTGTCTTCACCGACGGAACGTTTGATTGAGTAATTCTCTTGGGACACTTCCAAGTTGGGAATTGTAGCTTCTTATTCTTTCTTACAGCACTTTTTTAAAAAAAGAAATGGCAAATTTGCCAAGGACTTTGGTTCAGATGAGCACAGTTTAGAATTTAGTGTCCACACATGTACGTGTCCACACTCCATCACTGTAAACTCTGTGTGTATCACCGTCTCACGTGCCACAAACACCCACTTCTTCTGTTCCAGATTTAAGGAGGTTTTGCTGCGGTTGCACAAGTTTTATTGTATAGTACTTATGTTTTACATGCCATTCTTTTTTTTTTTTTTTTTTCTTTTTTTTTTTCCTTCTTCTTCTATTCTTTGTCTTTTTTATGTAATATTTTCATGCTCTCTAGAGAGAAAATTGGCATTTTCACAAGATAGGGTTACATTGTCTTAGTCTGTAAAATGTCTGTCTCTCTGAATGTCAGGGTTGGAAAGAATTTGAATTAGATTTTTAAGTGACTCAACGATCATCGCCAAAATTCTGAAAAATCCGTCCGGGGTTTGTGGGAGACGAATACATTTTGAGGAGTGTGTATATATATATATATATATAGAGAGAGAGAGAGAGAATTTTGTTTTAAGATGGACTATTGTGTAAAATAAGTATTTTTCTATTTTTTTTCTGTTGTATTTGATAATATTGAAATATGTAAGAAAATATAAAGATTATCTTAATTTAGGATTTTATGTTTCCTATTTGCTTGTGACAGGTTTGCACTTGTGTTCACTGGACCATCACTTGATGATGGTGTCCGATATTATTGGCATTGCTGGCAAAGTATTGAAGAATAATAAATGTGCATTTTTGTATTAAAACTGTGTTTTTGTTTCTTCCTTCTGATTTGTGTCCAGGTTTTGGAACTTTATCTCTGTTAAAGAGAACATGAATACATTATTCAGGTTAAAGATGTACAGTATCTTTGTAAAAGGGTACATATACAGTAGGTGTCCCGCTAGAGACTAGAGATGTGCATCAGACTTGGGAATCCTTACAATCAAAAAGTTTATTTATTTTTTTAACATTCATTCTGGCATGGGTTACGCCAGTGGTTCTCAGCTGGTGATGCCCTGCCCTGTACATAGTGCTCTATTACACCCACTTTAATTCAGAAAAGGCTGTTAATTGGCTGATTAGAATTAAAACCGCTGTTAAAATGCTAAAATGTGGAGGCCAGGGGGCCCTTTAGGACCAGGGATGAGAACCACTGGGTTAAGCCATACCCACTATAAATCTAAATTTGAATACAGATCAAGAGAATATATTGTTACAATAATGTATCCAATGTATTTTTAAAGATCCCTAAGGGGTGAGCTAGGGTTACGGTTTGTAGCAAGGAAAAACTCCCTGGGCCAACATGATGGATTCCCTCTAAAGAGTTCTTGCTCTGCTGGGTGACAGTGTAATTTTAAATAGTTATCATATAAATAAATCCACTGAACACACTATACTGATCAGTTATAATATTGCATACATGGGGAATTTGGAGGCCGGGTTGGTGGTCTTGGGCTCTTTCATAGCTGGGCCCTGTATGCCGGGTGCTGTGGTCCACTGGGTGTTCAAGGCCTTTCTATCATGGCAAGCATTGAATTTTTCTGGCATAAGCATTTCACTGCAAATTATACTGTATATGGTTGTGTACGTGACGAATAAAATTAAAATTTGATTTTGAATCGATCACACCAGATGGGCTAGCATTTGGTCCCAGTGGGCATGGGTGAGTGTTGGCTGATCCTGTCACCAGTTGTGGTGTAAAGTTGATTATCAGTGTTAATGAATCAACATTAAATTAAGTTCTTTGTTCTATAAAAACCTGCTGAGTCAGTTTGGGCATAGAGTCAAAAAGATGCAAGCATGTCTTAATACTTTTGGCCACCATCCCAAAGTAATGGTCAGATGTCCACATACTTTTGGTGATATAGTGTGTGTCCTGTGTTTTTGGTATGAACCTTGATATAAGGATAAACCCATTTGCCCACAGGAGCCAGTTATGGGAATTGTCCTGTATACCTCTAGGGCAGTGGTTCTCAAACTTTTTCTGTCATTCTCCACTTAAGGGGGTGGGCGAATTTTCAAGCCCCACTTGTCAACAAAATAATAACGAAATCGGCCAAGTTTACTGTTT
>JAQQZS010000008.1:7104221-7121778 GCA_030068045.1 Platyallabes tihoni | reverse complement strand
AGACCACACCCCTTCTCATTACAGAGATGCACATCACCTAATATGCTTAATTGGTAGTAGGCTTTCAAGCCTATACAACTTGGAGTAAGACAACATAAAGAGGATGATGTGGACAAAATACTCATTTGCCTAATAATTCTGCACTCCCTGTATATCTGACTTAAGTCAGTTGATCCTAAAGTTGAGCCTCTTACGAAAGTACTTTTAATTATCATAAGCATTTGCCAAGGATACCTTAAGGAATTTCAGAAAATTCTCTCATTATAGCATGAAATTTGGTGGATGAGCTCTAAAGGTCCCCAATGAGTGTTACAGTATGTCATTGGGCCAACTAATCTGATGCATTATGGTAAAATTAAAGGATGTCAAGCTATAACTAGTAAGTGTTTGGACCCATAAATTCCAATTAACGTACAGTACATTGTAGCTTTACTTATCTTTTTTTACTTTTTTTACTTATATGCAAAAATGTCTGGTTTATTAATATAAACGACTGCAATAAATACTATTAACTTTCCACCCACATATTTTAAAGGGATATCCAGATTGTCTCCATGCTGTTTTTACCAATAGAGGTGAATATTTTTAATGAGAGAAAACAACAGCAGACTACACAGGAAGATATTTAGGGTGATTGAAATGAAATACCTCGCCATGATTCATAATTCACTTACAAAATGACCATTATGATAACACAATGAGGGACGGAGTTCAGGCTCAAGTAGATTTATTTAACCCCAAATACTCACCACTTCAATTGTTTCGATTCATTTTTTTTGTTGCCACCCACATTCCCCTCTCATGTTTCCCTTTCTCTTTACAAAAGCCTGCTAATCGAGATCATTGTTTGGCAGCATATTTGTGAAGAATGAAGTCACACCAGCAGGGTTAGGTTGAAAAAAAAAACACGTGAAAGTACATAGCCGTTATGCAAACTTGTTATGAGATGTCTAGCAGATGACAGAAGAATGTTCCTAAAGCATGTGTACCTGGGAGAGCCCTTGGTCTTTTTCTGTGTGTTTGTCATTGTGACAATGTTCATAGATGATATTATCAAAAATGTTACTTTTTTCACAAAGTGCACTTATGAAAATATTATGTCACTTTAACCTTTGATTTCCAGTTGCTGATTAATATCAGTCCTCAAGGGAAATTCTGCATGAAGAATGGAATATAACTGTCCCAGTAAGGTTATGAATAGCTCTTTTGGTTGGACTCTATTCAAATCCACTCCACAGAATAAAAGGAAGTGTTATCTAACCATATTTCACACGCAAGACCAACCCAAGTATCGGTTTAAAGTAAATTAGATTGAGTTTCAACGATTACTAGATCAGTCACAAGTAATACAGCAAGTGCAGAGAAATGAAAAAAAAAAAAAGCAAATATTAGGTATGAGCATATATTGAGTACATGGGCTCTTTATTTTAAATAATAACCAAGTTAAACACTGCTAAATAAAACAAAATAATAAATAATAATAAATAATTAATGGGGGTGGAGGCACTAACCCTAACTCTAAAGGGACCAAAAGCCTTTGATGTACACATTGTATACATCAAATTGCAAAAAAAAAATAAACGTAATGAACTGTGAATGAGGATAAGGAGTCATGTAGATATGTAAACCTACTTTATAATTGAACTCATGCTCATTTTAATGATCTGCTTTATTTGTTTAAATATAAAACAATTGTTAATTTTTAATTAATCTCCCTCATGTCACATGTTTTAACAAGCGTTAATTAATCTCTCTGGACAACAATCAGATCACTGCTTCAGTCACTGCCCACAATCTTGGAGTAACTCTGGACAGTCAACAGTCATTTCCCTCCACACATTGCCAACCTTATTCACTCTTGCCGGTTTCTTCAAAGCAACTTCAACTTCAAAGCACTTTTGTAAGTCGCTCTGGCTAAGTAGCTTCTAACACATGGCTGAATCTCAAAACCCTTTCTAAACACTGATCATGGCCACTACTTGGTGTGTGGAACAATGGATTATGTAGACTAGTGCACTAGCTTTTATTTAACTCTATTTGGGATTCAACTCCAGAACCTGGAAGTTAACTGATATTCTAAAGTAAAATACATGGAAATATAAAGTAAATCTTTAGGTCTGTTCAATACTTCTATTATTTATTCTCCTTATCTTTTGAAAGGATATTTGTTGGTTGAGCAAAATAACTGTTGAAATACAGAAACAAATTTATACTTATGTTGATAAGTGTTGTATGTGATATTAAGCACAACAGCAGTCCCTCTCGAGTGATATGGCTTAAATATTGACTTGATGTTTATTTTGTTAAGTCTTATTAAAGACATGAAAAGAGTGGGCATTTTGCTGTTCAAAGAAAAGTTATGACTAAATGGACATCAGGAGAAGAAACCAACACAAAACCTAAAACAGAAAATATTGATTTTTAATTGACCTGGGGAAGAAGAGAATATAGTCATATCAGTACAGTATGTATGAAATCACAATACTACAATGGCTTTACTTTAGTATCTTAGGGCAACTTTGGATACCCTTTAGTACATTACAATAAGTGATATAATAAGTAATAGCTTATAATAAGTGATATAATAAGTAATAGCTTATAATAAGTAATATAATAAGTAATAGCTTTGTATCATATATGGAATTCATTTGATATCAAGATAGAAAGACCCCCAGAAAGAGGGGTCAAGGGTAACTCATTTTTGTGAAACTGCCATCAAGGACAATAATGGGAAACTTATTTCATCATAACGGAACAGTTTTAGACTTACTGTGTGATGAGCTGGGGTAGGCCTTGGTGAACGTCTTCATAATAATTAACATCTAATAGAAATTCTTATCAACATCTTTTTAATACAGTATATTACAAAGGAAAGAAGACAAAGAAACTTTTTTTTTTTTGCAAATTTTTTACAGTCCTATACTATAGAAATGTGAAGAATTAAACACGTGACTGATCAGCTATGTCACTTTTTTAAGCTAGAGTGGGTTGGTATAATCGTTGGGTTGCTGTCCCAGGTTCAACTCCCAGCACTACCAAGTGGCCACTGTTGAGTCCTTGAGCAAAGTCCTCAACTTCTCTGATGTATAATGAGATAAAATAAAATATGAGTTGCTCTGGATAAGGGAAAACGCTGCTAAACACTGTAAATGAAAGAACTCACGTATTGTGTTATAAGCAATTTAAAAACCATTTAATCATTCATTCATCTTTAGTAAGGAATTCATTCTGGGTAACATTGAGGTGGATGCAGAGACTATCCCAGGAACACTGTAGAAGACCAGCAAACCCATGAGACATTCATTGGAGACAGAAATGGGAACCCATGCTGTGCCCAGAACAGGATGCTGTAAAACTGGCAAAGCAAGGAACAAAGAAAAGAGGATCTGAACACGTGTACTAGAACAGTGTTGATCATAAAATAATAATACAATACATAAATAATAATGATAATAATAAAACAACGGCAAAGTAATGATGACACATTAGAACAATATCATTATGGCATATTCAATCACACCAGTACTTACAAGATCAAAACCTTACCCAATCAATATTTCTCATACCAAACATTCTTTCAGTTGTGTTTATTTAAGGGATGTCATAGCAACCATTGTACTAATCAAAAACAGCAACCACCCTCCCAAAGATTATACCAACCCACGCTGGCTCAAAATGTATGGCATAGCTGATCAGTCATGTGTTTAATTCTTCCAAGTCAGAGTATAGGACTGTAGAAATGTGCAAAAAAAAAAAGTTCCTTTGCATGATCCTTCATTCCTTTGTAATATCCTGTATTAAAATGACCCTGATAAGAATTTCTAATAGATGTTAATAATTATGAAGACATTCAGAAAGTCTAAAAGCGTTCCGTTATGATGAAATAAGTTTCCCATTATTATCCTTGATGGCAGTTTCACAAAAATAATAGCGAAACACCCTTCGCACTCTTCTTTGTTTTCTTGTTGTGTGTATATGATTCTCTAGGTGTGTCCCCTACAGCGCATTTGTCACCATGTGATTGATAGACTCTCACTGGGTACACTTACTGTATGCTTCAGGTTAGTCTTCTTTCACCTCAAAATTTATATTATTCATGTGATTGATTCATGATTAGTGTTTGCTCGTGTTTACTCCACCCCCTGTTTATTAGCAACCTGGTTCCCATCTTGTTTCTGATCGATCACTTCAATAACACTGCACAATTTTTTTTAACAATACAAATTTTTTAACATCGACTTGAATCAATAAAGTGACGTCACTCTTCGGTGACATGGTCACAAACTTCGATGTCAAGTTAGTTATATCATCTTTGTCGGCTTCATCGCAAATACCATTCCTGCAATCTCGAATTCAGCAATTCAGCTTTTGCTTTTGATAAACAGAAATCTCTTGGCGCCCATTCCTTGTCTTGATCACCAATCAGCCAAAGTATAATTGATATGCTTTCTTTATAAGAGCAGTCATTGAGCCTCTCTGAGGTGTAAGTGTATACTCTCAGAATGTATCACTGCTGTTGCCATAACGACGAAACATACCGACCAAAGTTCTGTAAAAAGTCTACAGCCTCTAGCTTACTTGCTGAATATCTACTGAGACAGTGTTATATTTTGAAACGATATGTGCACACTATTACGCCCACATTATCACAAGGCCAGACATGACCAGACTGCAAGCTACCAGTCTGGTCATGTGAACTACAAGCCGATCTCCCCTCATTCTGCACCTGGGAATGCCTAGGGTACATATAACATTGTTGATAGGGTTATCACAGAAACAACATTAATTTACATAAATAGAAGGAAAAATATGACCATGCAGATCATTTCGAAAAAAGAAAAAAAAAAAACGGTAGATTGGATGTGATTTTCGTGATCGACAGCCAAAAGTCTATATGGAACACCAAAAAGTGTTCTAGATGCAAAATCTTTGTTGTGCAGTGTTATCTACAATTTTTTTGTTGTTTTAACAACACTTGGTTATAGCGATTTTTAATAAATGAAAGAATCTTAAAGACCATTAAAGACGAGCACAGAGTAAATGGTCCACGTTAGGAGAACCCTTTCTAGATGAGCCCCCCTTCCTGACTGGACCTGAGGCTTAAGCTAATCTAGTGAAGCCTGTGTCTTGGTTCTTCTACTGTATGTGTAATGCATTTGCTTAGCCACACTGTAGTGCAAATGAGCCGTGTGCTGGCAGATTTGATGTTATTCTTGACTCCGTTCTGGCACAAAACAGGTCATGTGCGCCACAATGTGGTAAAAAGGGCACAGCGCACTAGGAAGGGCTAAGACCCAGATTTCAACCAGCAATACAAACATGAATGTGCTGAATGCCACACATCTGGACGTATTAATTTAGTGAAAAGTTAATGCATAGTAAATTATTAAATCATTTTTGTTAATATATGATTATTAGTCATTTATTCATTTATAATTCATTGTAAGTTTTAGGATATATACATATATATATATATTAAAAGATACAATTTGAAAAAAGTGGATTTAAGAAGCAGAGAAGCATTACTTTTTTATAAATGGTATAAAGGTGGGAAAAGGTTTATAACATTTATATTATAAGATGTCCTCGAAAACACGCACTAACTGATTGTCTATAATGCTTCATCCTGTATACAGTCATGGAGCCTATCCCAGGAGACTTGGCACGAAGAGGAGTGCCAATCCATCACAGGACACACACATACACTAACATGGTCTTTCACACACCACTGGCAATTTGCGAATGCCAATGTATCTAATCTGCGGGGCAGGAAACCCTGGGAACCCAGAGGAAACCCACCAAGCACAGGAGAACATGCAAACTCAGAGACCTGAGGTGGGAATCAAACTCGGACCCTGCAGGTGCAAATCACCAGAGCAAACCACTAAGCCACTGTGTCGCCTCCTCAAAAACATATATGTATGTGGACATTGTGCTTTATCTGGTGAAACCGCCAACAATGCGATAGAGGTGTCCACAATAGGAATGTCCACAGTAGGAATGTAACAGCCCACTTCGAACAGATCATGATATGTAATATTATCTAAAATCCCATGTGAGATGGCTGAGGTTTGCTGTCTCTCCAAATCCTTTAAGACTCCCGATAAATTTTGGGGGGAATTCCATCCTAACTACTGTATATGCTCACACTATATGAAGGAAAAGTCAACCTTCTTAAAAACGGTTGCCACAAACAGGCCTGTCAAAGGTCTGTCAGTACAAACTGCAAGCCATCAGAGGTAAATCCAGAGCCATTTTTGGTCATTGGATGGCTGGTCATAGGACTATAAGAAGGCCTCTGTTGAAGGAAATAAAGATAGTACATCCTATGACCAGGGCAAACCACAGAAACACATGAGTGGTATGTTGCCACAGGGCTCTATGTTGAATAGATTGAACAAATAATACTGAGGAAGACACAGGAATAGTGGAATGGAGGGAAACCCAACTCCTGCACCAGTCCTGACTCGCCATAATGTTGCAGGATCGGTAGTGTCCACTCAGTAGCATTCAGTAATAGTCTCACTGGTCAGCTAGACAGTACCAAGGAATACCAATACTGAGAAGGATCACAGAGCTACAGTAGTTAAGACTTTATTTGTCACATATATGTTACAGCACAGTGCAATTCCTTCTTTGCATATCCCAGCGTAACTGAGGTCAGAGTGCAGGGTCAGCCATGATACAGCGCCCCTGGAGCGGTTAGGGTTAAGGGCCTTGCTTAAGGGCCCAACAGTGACAACCTGGTGGAGCTGGGGATCGAACCGCCGGTCGGTAACTCAGTGCCTTAGCCCTCTGTGCCACCACTGCCCCTACATAACTACAGTAGCATGGTGATGGGTGCTAATATGGCAATGCTAAACCGCCATCGCAAAACTAAAGGTTGCTACAGAGACCCATACTGCATCACATTTGAGGTATAAATAATACATTTAACAGAGCAGAAGAGTTGCTTCATAAGCTGCTGTGGCCCTAGCTCGCTATAGCAAATATATGGTCTGACACATGTGTACGAATTCAGGAGAGGAAAGGGAAAGATGGCTTTTTAACAGCAGCAAACATAGCATCATTCATCACTTAGAAGTGAGTGGTCTTGGCATGGGTGATTCTTACCAACCCTGGAGGTTATATGGGGTGAAATAGAGCTGTACCATCACAATCTATTTCTGCACAATGACCTATTACCCAGTGTCCTTCAGGATGCCAACAGATGGCTGTGTCACTAACCTTGCTTGCCTCACCCACGCATCTGCTCAGATTACATGTTGGACAGCACCATGGTTACAGTCTACTGTAATCATATACAGTTTGAAATACTGAGTGTCTGAGTTACGGTAAGACGATGACCTAAGTAATCGTTCCATGGGGCTGCTTTTATATAAACCACAGTTGATTGATAACATTAAGCACCGACTTAGCTTTATAACAGATGTGATTGGTTTTAATGTAATATTTATCTAAACACCTACGTTACTGTGTTTATGCCCAGTTTAGATGGGAAGGTACAGTATGGATTCAAGTCCCTGGTTTACGTTTTTGTCCACGGCAAAAGAATTCCAAGGCTGGGAGTTTGGCACTAGATTCAGAGTCCGTAAACTGAAGGTGGAAAGATAAGACATTGGGGAAATTTCCTTACCGTTACACATTATTTTAACATGGATGCAAAAAAAAAGTGAACTTTTGAACTTTAAACATGCTCCTGTCATCTCCCTTTGCCTGTGACCTGCTGACCATCCTTCTTATTAAACACACAGTGACAGATTCTTCACCCTGTGAACTTCTAGTCTTCACACACTGGTAACAAATTGATTTGTAAACTCGGTCCTATTAGAGCTGGAGCTCTGTTTCTTGGTCACATTTTCATTCACTGTTTTTGGTTGTAAGTTCAGTAGTATAACAAGCCGAAAGGGCCTTAGTACAGTATGAGTTTTTATTTATAGCAAAACTGTATATACCATTAGGTCTGTATATAACAATACTGTAAATTTAAGGATATTATTATTATTATTATTATATTTAAGTTTTTTTTAATTCTACTATTTATTTATTTATTTATTTATAATCAAGTGGCTTCATGGAATAAGTGAAATACAATATTTTAAATAAATATTTAAAAGTATTATTTAAGTAAGTGGCTTCATGGAATAAGTGGAAAAAGTTTTTTTTACCTGGAAATCTACGTTTCTACAACTATTTATTTAGTAGAAAGTATACATTTATTTATTTAATTATCAAGTATTTATTTCTTTATTTATTTATGTATAAGTCATTAAGTATGGGGCTTCATGAAATAAGTAGAATACAGTATTTTTTATAAATTGTAAAAAAAAACTATACAAACAATATTCAGATTAATCATATTTTGTAATATTATATATTTGTACTTTCCATTTAAATTGGTTTCAATCGTATATAAAATATGCATTACTTACAAAGCACGTATTGTTTAAAAAAATGATTAAAATAAATAATAATATTTATAATTATTCAATAATAATAATGTATTAAACAAAACAAAATAGACTGGTAAATATGACAATTGCATGCACGGTTTAATACTTTTTTATTTTTTATTTTTTTTTAAAAATTAACCTTAACTTATAATATAGTATTTAATTATTTGAGTAAATTTGTGGTCATAATTAAAAATATAATTCTGCCATTTATGTTCATTTAATATTCTCAATATTTATCTCATTATTTAGCGTGCCTAAAATTCTGTGGACTCAAAAACAATGTGTGTGTGTTTATGTGTGGGTGTGTGTAGGGATGTGTTTTATGTCACTGACCTGGAAAAAGTAGTCTGATGTGGGTAGGTAAGGACGCAGTGCGGCCAAATCACACCCAAACACTAACCACTGCACTGTCAATGGGGACAGAGGGGAATGAGACAATGGGGAATGAGGACTCTGCAATATGACGTTATACAGTACTGTACATGTCATATCATATCTTAGAAATGTATTCAAGTATCATGAGATGATATTTTACCGTTAGTGCTGTTTAATTCTAGAATGTGATTAATCCAGAGATGTGGACAACTTTTTTCATCAGTTCTGACAGCTGTAATTCAAATGTCAGGTTTATATTAATATCCTCTTTCTAATATATTTCATTTGTACACTGGCCAAAAATGAAACACAATTTCAGAGTCAAACTGCTGGCTTTTATCAAGCAAAGAAAACAATTAGGGTGATTTGAAATTAGTATTACATTAGCAAACCCTTTGTTCAAAAAGCCTTTACACACACACAATAGGACGAGAGCTCACAGGATAGGGACGAAACAGCTGTGTGGCCATGAGAAAACCACTTGTAAGTGAGACTAATCAGGAAAAAAAAGCCTTCTGTTTGGGCGGAAGTAAAAAGATTGGATTTCGGAGCCTCCGAAAGCGTTAGATGTACATTTGATATTTGTGAAAGACATTTCCAGTTAGAACTGGCCTTTAAGTGTTCGAAAATGTGCACTTAAGACCAGCTACAACTACTGTAGCATAACTGGCTAGGATGAGACTTAACAATTGGAATCATCCTAATCAAATGTGGTAATGAATCAGACCATCTAGAATCAGCCTGTACATGTCATTCCATCCAATATAAACATCTAAAAGCAGTGTGACCAGCTAGAACCAGCTTGTGAGTCTCAAACTGACAAGCATGACATGAATCAGCCTGTATAATCAGCCATGTCGCTCTGACTCACTAGATCCAGCATGACCATGTAGAACTATCAAACCTGACCAGCTACAGTAGAATCAGCCTGATCAAACTTGATCATTCGCGTCAACTGAAGCTCATGACCAGCCAATACCATCTGGCTAACCAAGCAGGGGCTTTGTGCTTTCTAAATTCTTAGTGATAACATGACAAATTATGTTCTTTGTCTTGTTAACTGTAAAAGAGAGAAAGAGAGAGAGAGAGAGAGAGAGAGAGAGAGAGAGAGAGAGATCTACTTTGTAGACTTATAGTTTGACTGCACAGTTTGTCTGTGTTCAATCACTGAATAGTTTTATCCACTTAGATATGGAAAGTTAAACAGAAAAACATATTTATATGTTAAAATGTTTAATGACAACTTATTACCATTGTTTTGACAAGTATTTGTTTCTTCATTTCAGAAGTACATAACATTGGAATATACATAACTTTATTCATGCATAGAAATGAAAATGTCAAAGAAATGTTTAATTTTCAAACAGGCTGAGATAGGTCAGTCTGAGGGTGAACATCAACAGCGTCTAGACTTAGTCGACTTGGCTTGTTCTTTGTCCTGCTTGAAGATCTGTTGAGAATAATCCTCTCATTTAATGAATAGTGAGCTGTTTTATTAACTTACTCACTCATTGTTTATACCACTTTATCCTGTGTACACAGTCGCGGGGGGCCAAGAGCCTATCCCGGATGGGGTGCTGATCCATCACACGGCACATCAACATGCACACACTCACATACACACATGCTTATTCACTCACTATGTGTAAATTTGGCATGCCTATTAGCCACAATTTTTACACAATTTTTAAAAAAAAACTTTTTAATCTATTTATTTATTTATTTAATTATTTATAAGTAAGTAAGTAAGTAAGTGACTTCATGGAATAAGTGAAATACAGTATTTTTAAATAAATATTTAAAATTATTATTTAAGTAAGTGGTTTCATGGAATAAGCGGAAAAAGTTTTATTTATTTATTTATTTTTTTACCTGGAAATCTACTTTTCTACAACTATTTATTTATTAGAAAATATACATTTATAAGCCAGTAAGTCAATTTGGCCCTTGTCAAAGTTATTTAAGTCTTTATGCTTGCCTATTTTTTCTGCTTCCAACAACATCGGCTTCAGGAAAAAATGTCCGCTTGTTGCCTAATATATCCCACGTCCAGCTGCCATTGTAACAATGATATTGATAATGTAGCTACTGTCAAAAAGGCCAAATTGTGATGGCTAGACAACTGGGTCAGAGCAACTCCAAAACTGCAGCTCTTATGGGATGTTCCCGGTCTGCAGTGGTCAAGACCTACCAAAAGTGATCCAAGGAAGAAAAAAAAATGAACTGGGGCCTGGGTCATGGTTGGCCAAGGATCACTGATGCACATGGGGAGCAAAGGCTGACCCGTGTTGTCTGATTCAACAGAAGCGCTTGCTATTGTTTATAAATTGAGGAAAAGGTTAATGCTGGTTGTGATAGAAAGGTGTCAGAACACACAGTGCATCATTGGTTTGGTGGCAAAAAAGGGGGGACCTACTTATTATTAAACAGGTGGTCATAATGTTATGGCTGATCGGTGTACATAATGTAGTTTATTTGCATATAAAGTGAATTGGATTGAATCTTTTCAGCTGTGACGTTTTTCCCGGACCACTAAATCATATCCAGGCTCTCCAAACAACACACACCCATGGGTTTGAACCCTTTTTTTATTTTTTTAAGAAGCAGGTAAACCTGTTCTTCAGGAATCTGAATCAGCATTTTTTCAGCAATGGCGGCGCTCACTTGGGTCACGTGATCTGCGCGGCGTTCAGTGACGTCACGCGTGTTGATCAGCTGATCACACGGAGAGGAGAGCAGCCGCGGGATAGACGCACACAGGGACGCTTTAAAACGCCTTCTATTATTATATTGTGAGTAAAAAAAATTATTTTTTTAATATGTGCTTATATTTTGGAATTAATAGTTGTGGTTATAAAATTTAAAAAGTGACGTTTGATGTGTTTAACTCGTCGCTCGCGCGTTGTCGCAGCAGCAACAACCTGCCCGGGGCGGGACTGGGGTGTTAGCATTAGCAACAGAAGCTAGCCGAGTGATGTTTATGACTCGAGTAGTTTTATTCACAGCTTTAATTAACTTTAAAGTATGTTGTATTGTGTAAATATAAAATATTTAGCTTTTAAAAGCTAATTGAAGTTGCTAGCCGGCTAAATTTCACCCTGTGTAATAGTGTAGAGTTCATTTCTCTCATTTCTCTTTTCCCTGCATGGTTTAGTGCATGACACGTCTCTCTGGAAGTAAAACAGAAGATGAGGTGACAAACAGAGGGGAAGCAAAGCAATAAATAATGCAACAAGTAGACACTGAGTGTAATAAAATATGCATTAGTTGGATATTTTAATCCTAAGAGACAGGTTTTTTTCCGTAGATCATGTGACTCAGATTAATCTGTGACTTTGATTCTGCTCTTTGCACTTTCCAAGCTGGAGAGCAGCTTAATAAAACTAAACAACAGGGATTTACATCGCAGGTTGTCAAACCAGAGCCTCCTTCAGCTACAGCATGAATTCCTCACACAGACACATTCAACATATTCAGATATTTAAGCTTGTTATTCAAAAGTGTACGGTGATATTCTGGATGTTTAGACTAGAGATTGTGGGGAGAAAAATTAATTCAGTAATATTTTTTGTGTGGCAATTCATGCATCGCAACACTCACTCCATAATTATTTTTTTCCCCGTTTGTTTGTATTTTATGTTTGCATTTGGTTTCTCCCTACCATGCAGAAGGGCATACTGTATGATGAATAATATAACACATCAAGATTTTTTTATGGAACTTTGGTCTGTCTCTTTCTGTTTGAATGTGCATGCATCACGTAAAAACTCCTGAAAGAATTTTCACAGTATATGTATTTGGCCAAGCTTGAGGTAACATATAGCCTTTGTTTCATCGCAGTCAGCCGACGGGAAGAGATGATGTGCTAATTTGACATTTAGATGGAAAACACTATTAACATAAAAAAAAAATCTACCTTGAAAAATAACCTTTAACCTTTCTTTGTGCTTTTGTCTCTATTGCTACTGAATGTCTGGAATTTCCTTCAGGATCAATAAAGTATTTATCTACCTATTTAATCTATCACAATAAAAAAGTACTATGAAGTCGTTTATTCTTCATTCAGTTATCATTAATATAAAACTCCTGCCATGTATTTGCTCCGTCCATTAATTAAACCTGACGATTCTAATTACAAATAACCCTTTAGCCATATAGATGAAAACTAATTAATGACATCACCTGTTTTGTGCACATCGACATCTATAATGCATAGTGTATAGTATGGTGTGTTAATACTTTCAGCCTCTACTGTAGGTCTAAGTTTTACACTGCTGTTTTTTTTGTTTATTTGTTTTGTTTTTTTGGCTGCATGGTCTCTTTATACCTGTTCAGATCAACCAACCAGTCAAACCCCAGAAATGGCAATATTGTTATCGAGTAACGGCTGTCTTTTTATTTATTTTTTTTTTTTTATGTGGCACATTTAAGAGAGTCAAAAGAGCCATGGTTCTTATCTTGTATCTTGTACTAAAAAAATAATAAACAAAAGACAGATAAATTGGAAAACTAAAGGGCAAATCAAAATGTTAGAAAACTGGACTAATCCAGACGGCAATCTTTTTTTTTTAATAATTCTTTTTAATTTTATTAAAAATATCCATGTAGCGGGGTGTGTTCATGAAAAACCGTCAAGACGACGGCTGCTCATCTTGAAATTAAAATTAGCTACATTAATAAGATGAACTCCGCACAGTACACATATAGACTCTCATGGATCTTTAAACTGTATCTCGCAATATTTCAAGACAGCTTCATAATGGGCAAAATATCACATCGAGCAAGACAGCAGTCTGGACATATTAGTAAACAAGTATCATTTTTATTTTCATTTTTTAAAAGCTTGTTAATTTTTTTATGAGGATTTCCTGTACTGTCACTGTGAGTTATGGTGAAGCCCAGCTTCCTTTTCTGAGCTGTTTGTTCAGGATGTGTAGTTGTGACATTGTTCTGATTCTGTCTGAATAGGAGCTGTTTCTCTTGCAGCCATGCGTCCTGCCACATGCTACAAGATTAGTGCTAGCTTAGTTGTAGTATGTGGGTGTGTATGTGTGTGTATACATACAATGCTTTTTTTAAAATTTTTTTTTTTAGATTTAACTAAAACCTGACTATAGAAAGTGAAGCAAAGAATATTTATAACAGTCATTAGTGCATAACAGGAAGTTGTTTCTCTGATGTTCCTCATCCTGAAATGTAACTACAAATGGATAAAACATTCATGTAACTTAACTATATTCAAATTGCAGTGGTGCTAGAGGAATAACCACTTCATGATCATATGGTACAAGGAAATACTCAACCCAGGAGGAAACCTCACCACTCTGTAGTTAATTATTTTTCTATAATAGCTTGCCCTGCGATGTCTTAATGTCCATGTGTGTATGTATATGTACGTATATATAAGCATAAACCCAAAACGTGATCCCATCCATTAGAATAACATTCAAAAATGATGTAAGGATGTGCCCAAGAATTATAATTGCTTTTGCTATTTCATCTCATGAGAAACATTAAACTGACATTTAAAAAGCATTCTTCACCTCAATTCTTAGACTTCTAACATAAACTGCTAAACAACACATATGATTTAAAGAGTTTACATCTCTTTGGCATATTTACAAATATCTTATTTCATGATTTTAGTATTTGTCATGTCCGTAAACCATAAATCATCATCAGTATTTTTATTTTTCGCACTCGTGTTCTGTCTCTGAAAAGGTCACATGACCTAATGTGCGTGCTCTGTCGCCGATGCTAAGCTTGTGCACGCACCGAGCCACTTTACAAGTCAATACGAGCTTGGATGTCGCATCCCTGATGCTGGGTTTCTTCAGCGTCATTCTCTCATGGGACTCATGTTGCTGCTCATAGATAACAAAGCCATCAGGAGTTTTTTTTTTTCTCTGAGGAGCACTGAAAATAAGGGCAGCCACACCTTTTGCTCGGCTTAATGCTTTGTCTGAGATGAGATCTTGCAATTACCAGAGGTAGCAATTAAGTTAAATGGAACCACAATGTACCAGAAAGGAAAATGCTGGTGTGTCTGTGTGTGGGTGGGAAAAGTGTGTAAAAGGCACAATGAGGGTTTAAGTACTAGTGCATATAAAGTGAATGGTGTATTTTAGTGGTGGAAGTGTTATTGTGGGTTTCTCTCTTAGTTTTTTTCACTTTGTTCTGTGGTGTCAGGCCGTCACTCACTCGCTCGCTCCCTCCCTTCCTGTCTTCCTTCCCTTCTGTGAAGCCACACAGCTCAGCGTCGATAATGCACCCTTCACTATGTTCATTTATACACAGTTTAGATCTCTGCCTTTTTAGGTGTGCCGCTTGCCCGCTGTTCTCTCGCCACTTTTCGTCACTTTCGCACTCGTCTGACTTTAACTGTTAACTTTTTTTCCACCTCCCATCAGGTGATCTCCAGTCGTGGTGTCGGTGTGAGCGCTAGAGAAGAATCATGGGGGAGCTGTTCCGCAGCGAGGAGATGACTCTGGCCCAGCTCTTCCTGCAGTCCGAGTCGGCCTACTGCTGCGTCAGCGAGCTGGGGGAGATCGGCATGGTGCAGTTCAGAGACGTGAGTACACGCACCGAAACCATGATGCAGACGTCTGCACGGGATGTGGACAGGAAACGTAACCACGTATTTAGGGGGCCTGGTTTCAGACTGTTTTTGTGTCTTCGATATTTAAGTGTTTATGTGAAAACAGTTCGAAGTATCGTTAAACTCTTTGCGATACTAAAGATCTGCGGTCCTTTAATGATCACTATTATAGGTTTATAGGTTAGTAAACAAGAACCGTGTCATCTGCTCAGCACCCCGAGCAACCAGAGTACTGAAAACGCGAATGAAGTGTGACAGCAGTGCAAAGCATCAAACAGGCAAAAAATGTGTAAAGAATAAAAATTATTTTACTATAGCTGTGCATTCTGTAGTGTTTTATTTCCTTTATACTACACCATTCTGCTTGCAATCACATTTTTAATTAACTTTTTATTTTATCAGATCGTACTTTTTAGCAATTTATGCTTATAGTTAATGTTGTAGAACATCATAGAGACAGGTTAGTTCTTGTTGTTGCTCATGTTATAGCAGCTGCAAACAGTCAATCTTTCACTAGAGCACAAAGTCCTTGCATTTTTTTACTTCCATAAATAATAAATATACGTAAACTATCAAGGATTATCTGTTTTTCAGAATTATCAACAGTGCCATCTTAACGAACGTACACACTAATATAATCCAGTGGATTGTTTGTTTTCGAGTCAGAACTATTAACTGACCTTTTTTTTGTTTAATATAAATAAACCCCTTCTCACCAATCATTGCTCTGCTATTAGGCACAATGTTACTTTTTTTTTCTGTGCTGCTTCTTGCATGCAGTTGTTTCGCTCCTGCTTTACTATAAGATCTTATATTATGGTGACACACTGGTACAGAAAGTCTCGTACCTCGTACTGCACCACAGCAGGTACAGGCTAAATAATTAACCACAGACCTGCATTCTGCTGCTTAACATAATACTGCACTAAAGTTAAATGTTATACTAGATATGCTGAAAGCCAAGAAGGTTAAATAGTTGTATCACATGCTGTGTTGTTGAGATGAAGTAAAGGAAAGGTAAGAGGGACAGAACAGAAGCTTATGTAATATTCCTCAGAGTTCTTTGTCACAATAGTTCACCACAGTTTACCACATTAAAAGTAAAACTGTACCAGCCCTTCTTATGCCGATTTGGATGTCTGGTGATTTTCCTCATATGTTACAAATGGTTTAGAATGCACAGTGGGTATCACAAGGTGTTTTGCAGATTGATGCATTTTATTCACTGAATTGCTTTCTTTTTTTTTTTTCTTTTTTTACATCTGTGTATGTGAACCACAGCTGAACCCTGACGTGAACATCTTCCAGAGGAAGTTTGTGAACGAAGTGCGTCGTTGCGAAGAAATGGACCGGAAATTGCGTGAGTTACAGCCATGTATTAATATGAGATTAGAATTAACTAATTTAGAGAACTGCCGTTTTTTTTCTTTTTTTCTTTTTTTTTTTTTTTTTTTTTTTTTAACTTTCAGGTCCCCTCTGTCTGTGTAAATTGTACTGCTGCTGGAATATGGGAACAAAGTCACAAAAATGTAGAACTTACAAAATATGCATATTATTATTATTGTTCACAGAGACAACCAAAAACAAGCATAAGAACATGTGACTATGGGCTATTTCCTTGCCTGTGTGACCCTTTATATTTGTCATGTTTGTATAGTTGGTTAAAAGTAAATAAAATTCAGTTCATCGTATTCCCAAGGTTGTGCACAATCGTAAACCATATATATGTATGTGCGTGTGTGTATATACCATATATATCCGTACAGTGGAACCTCGGATTATGAGTATAATTAGTTCCGGAAGCGTACTCGTATTCCAAAACACTCGTAAACCAAATAGAAGTTTCTCATAAGAAATAATGGAAACTCAAATTATTCGTTCTACAGCCCAAAAAAATAAATACATAAAAATAATTAACACAAAAAATAAAACAAATTAACCTGCACTTTACCTTTTAAAAAAAAGTAAAAATAAATCCCGACAGATAAGTGTTTCCGTTTGTGCGTGCCGGCGCGTGTGTGTGTCTGTCTCTGTGTGTGTGTGTCTGTCTCTGTGTGTGTGTGTGTGTGTCTGTCTGTCTGTGTGTGTCTGTCTGTCTGTGTGTGTCTGTCTGTCTGTGTGTGTCTGT
>JAQQZS010000008.1:7071732-7096702 GCA_030068045.1 Platyallabes tihoni | reverse complement strand
TCAGTACTCGTATTGAAGATCTCCAAATGGTGAGAGAGAAATACATGCATACACATGCTCAAAAAAAGGAAAAAAAGTCCTTTGCAAGAGCTTGAAAGTTTTTAGAGTCCCTACATAACATGGCCTAACCGGTGAACATAGTACTGAAGAGCCAAAAAGCAAAAGGATGCAATTTCCTGCCCAATAAAAAGGGTTTTTACTGTTAATTATAATGATCTGATACAGTGTGTAACACGATATGGCTTTTTCAGTCAGCACAATATGGTGTGATATACATAATAAAGAATACATATTTGTAAATATAAGCATTTTTGGGAGTCAATGGCATGGCAATATCAGGTGCATCTGTGAGACGCTTCAGATGTGAGGCCAGTCTAAAAAGATTCTGTTCACACTGTACTCTAGGACAATGCCAGATACTCGGTATCAGCAAGTACCCTAATGGAACTTTTTGTACTCTTACTCCGTCTGGCAAAAAAGTGGTATCGGTGCATGCCTAGTTAAAGCGGTCACAGTCCCTAAAATCTGATATTCCAGGATCAGGTGCATCTAGTCCAAGGTTTGGCAACCCGTGGCTCTTTCATCTCTGTGGAAATTCATTTACATTTATTTTATTTTAGGTCACTAGTTTATTAAATTTTGAAATGTTTTGTCGCTCAAAATATGCGTCACAACTGGCACACCCGATGGCAAAGGTGATATTGAACAAAAAAGCTCCTGTTCTGTCGATATGTGCACGCTCCAATACACGCGAGAAAAGGATGATGGCACACAGAAGCAGACAGCATTTTTGATTTGCTACAGGTCCAGGTCCATAATTTAAGTTCGGCTTTTTCTTGCATGCAGAAATAAAACTTTGTTTTCTTTGTAGCAGCTCGTTGATTTCATAAAAGCAACACACTGTAGTTTAAAAAAAAACAAATTTATACATAGCATTAAGTTAAAATCGATATCTTCATTTCAGATGTCAAAATGGTTTTGTCACTCCCGGTGTTTTCTTTTTTTTATGTTGGATACGGGTCCAAATGGCTCTTTTTTAGAGTTTAAGGTTGCCGACCCCTGTTCTAGTCTGTGGTTCAAGGTTAATGAAAATAATGAATGCGCATGCTTGGCATGGTCGTCTGAAATAAACAGAAGCTAATTGGAGTCACATAATACAGCCAGAGAGGACTTTCACCTTTCACAGCTCTCATAGTTGGGACGTCAATCTGCCTAGTGGTTGTTTAAGGAATACTTATTCTTCTCTGTATGAGCGATGTCATTTGTACCTGTGTGTGTACAGTATGTTTGTTTGTTTGTGTGTGTGCGTGTGCAAACTCGGCTCCCTGTCTCCGCTTGTTGTCTCAGTGCGTGGGTGCAGAGCGTTGATGCACACAGCTGCCTGCCCTTTTTATGTCAGTTTACATTAGCCTTACTGGATGAAAGAGCTTCCCCGTACATGGTCATAAAGCGATACGCATCACCTTGCAGTACATTTAATCCAAACCAGAAAGTGTCCGGACTAATAAGGTGCAAACGCCGGGACCGGTTACTGTGACACAAAAAAACCGTGGAAGCGAAAACGGATGAAATCAATACGATCGATCGGACACGTCAGAGCTCACGAGGGGTCGATGCATCCGTCCAGTCTCTCCGATCCTATAATTAGCCTGATTTACTTTTGCGAGTGAAATCACGGGCCTAGAATGTTAACGAGACCAGATTAAATTGCATAAAACATGCATGCACATGCTACAATAAACGTCCCCCAGCGTGACAGCTGCAGTGAGCCCTTTATACAAACCTTTCCGTGTTTGCTCAGGCATTGGGTGGCTGACGAGTATCAAAAACAGCACAACAACTGGAGGAGGAAGGCATACGTTAATATGAACCTGGTATTTTAATTACCACTGGCAGTGTTTTCAGCTTAGTTACTTCTGACCAATCAGAATTGAGAATTTTGCAGATCTGTGTGGACAAATAAATAAATAGAGACACTACGAATTAGGCCTCTGCAGTAAAATAATCAAACAAAAAAAAACATCATCATGACGAAACTATCGTGTTAGTCTGTCTGAGATTCTGCGCCTGACCCATTTTGGAAAATCGAAGGCTTAATGTCACTGGGTGTGTGCAGTCTGCTGCCGTCCACACACATAGCGACCATACTGTAGCTCCAGACACCCACTCACTCTCGCGCTCCTGTCCTGCATACACACACTCGCTCAGAGGGTGTCGCCCTCACACCTGCTCGAATTCATATACGCCCACAGAGAGAGAGAGAGACATTCGCCAGACGGCATGTTGGATCCGCACCAGCAGCGAGACTGACACCCCCCCATACACACACACACACACACACATCTCCAAATGACTAAGTACTCTGGAGCGTCGATGGTCTTCTGGTGTCAGATTTTAGATTTATAAAATAGTTGTAAGTCCGAAGGGTCGAATTATCGACCGAGAAAACAACCGAGGAGATTTGAAATGACCGGGACTGGATGAAGAACCATTCAACACATTTTCGAAACTTGAAAGGAGAGTTCTGAAATGTTAACTTTGTGGAATAAATGTAGTTAAGGAAAAAAAAAAACTATGAATGGAGATCACTTAAACACTCAGTGAAGTTGTATGGTTAAAAAAAAAATCATCAGTTAAAAACTATAGCTAGGTTTAATAGTAAAAGCAAGAGCATTTCCATGCACGCACATGGAGTGATGAGAACTCACAGCTGTGTGGCCATAAGGAAACCACTTGTTGGTGAGACTAATCAGAGAAAAGGCTTCAGTTTGTTAGAGAGCATAAAGATTGGACTTGGGAACAATGGGAAAAGGTCATGTGATCTGATGAATCCAGGAGGTGCAAGGTTATGGTCTGGGGTTGCTTCAATAAAATGAAGTCAGCTGACGACCTGAATGTACTGAATGACCAGGTTATCACATCTATGGAGATTTTTCTTCCACGTTCAGCACCATGGTGAAAGAACCAAGGTTCTCATGAAGACCATCCCAGGAAAGTTCATTTAGAGTAACCAGCACCTGAGATTAGAGCCCTTGTGTGAAGGCGTTTACAGAGCATAAGTAGCAGACTCATCTCAATATTAACTGTCCAAAGGAGATAATTGCATATTATGGACAAATAAAAATTAAAATCAGGGAAAGACCATGGATTTAGAAGGTGCGTCCAAATTTTTGATTCCTACCGAAGATTCTCTGGGAGACTCCTGGTATCTCATCAATAGTTGTGTTTACATGGACCCTAATGCTCCACTAATCATTTGAATAAAAGTGCATCATGTTACACAATCCAGGCTGAGTAAGTACAGTATGTGGAATAAATATATGATTTCCCCCACGTAGGGGTAACGTTATTCAACTTGACGTTTTCAGGAAGGAATTTTGGTTCCATGAGAACAGCTCCCTCCCAGTATTTACTTTGGTTGGAGTTTCATCATTTCAGATATAGAAAAACATTTAACCAATCATAGATGAGACCGAATTATTGTAACCATAATGCAGATTTGTCTGAAAACATCCTGTCGGAAGCTTAATGCAACCTCAAAGTTGGAGAATTTATTTACTTTTTGTCAGATTAAACCTTCAACAGCAGACACAACCACTGTGTGCATGTCCAAAGAGTTACATTCAAATTAATTATGTTGAGTCTGTAAACATATAAGCACTGTCGCCTTGCACCTCCAGGGTCCGGGTTCGATTCCCATCCCTGTGTGCATGGAGTTTGCATGTTCTCCCCGTGCTCCGGTCTCCTCCCGGAGCACGGGGAGTCCAAATATATGCAGGTTAGGCTAATTGGCATTCTCAAATTGCCCATAGTGTGTGAATGAGTGTGTACTGTCCAGGCTGTACCCTGCCTCGTGCTCTAAGCCTCCTGGGACAGCCTCCAGGTCCCGGGTATAGAAGATGAGTGAGAGTGAGTGTAAACACATAGTTAAAATTGGATCTCTAATCCAAATGATTCTGATCGTTTTGAAGAAACAATATCTGTGTAAACGTACCTGTAGCTAGTGTTAAATAAACACCATCTTAGAGAAAACTTCACCACATGGAGAATTTGAACAAAAGTTTAGTCATAGCTAACTGTAGCTAAACACACACACACACCTCTGCTGATTGCTGAGTGACTCACACCAGGCTCCTAACATTGTAAACTCGTATATACAGTATGAATAATGGATTTAGGAGTGAAATGAAATGAACCAAGAAACGGATGAGGATCCTCCCTGTCGCTGTGTGTGAGTGTGAGTGTATGATAGCAGGGCACCACTGAAGGCATGCACACCATTCAGCAGAGAGCTGAGTGTATTGGGTGTGCGTGTGTGTGTCTAGCAAGGTACAGGTGAATTAAGAGCTGTCTGGTATGTGCTGCACCATCTCTCCCTAACTATCTCACATTCTCCTCCTCGCTCCCATATACACCAGCCCGGGCCTATAGGTAGAACATGTTTCCCCGAAATAGACTCTGCATGCGCTGTGCTGTTTATTCAGACTGAGCCCAGGTCTATAAGCGATGCCTGATGAGAAAACCAGAGGGGCACTTTTATAACCGTACATGGCCCCTGAGCAGCTGGAGGCGCGTGTGCCTTGTTCCAGAGGATCATGGGAAAGAAGGACAGCGTAGCACCTGTTGAAATGTTGGTTAACATAAATTAGAGGTGTGTGTGTGTGTATATATATATATATATATATATATATATATAAAAAAAAAAAAAAAAAATTTTTATAATCATTACGCTGATGATTAGGCATCGTTTTACGTAGTCGCCCGGTTCTATGTGGATTTAAGATGTGTTCATCTAATATGACATTTTATAATCTCTTGTCTCATTTAATAGTTCTGTACAAGATGATGCAGTGTCCTGCAAGCGAATTTCCCCTCATACTTTTCTTGCTCATATTTTCCCAGGTGCTGAATCAGACAGAGGATCACAGACAGCGCGTCCTGCAAGCCGCTGCCAAGACGCTGCGCGTGTGGTTCATCAAAGTGAGAAAGATGAAGGCTATTTACCACACACTCAATCTCTGCAACATCGACGTGACCCAGAAGTGTCTGATCGCTGAAATCTGGTGTCCTTTGTCTGATCTGGACTCCATTCAGCTTGCTCTGCGGAGAGGCACGGTGAGGAAATGGCTCACGCGCGCACACGCGCGCAAATTTGAGTTGTCTTGTTTGTAAAACTAGTTTTGAAGCTGTAATAGAGAATTTTTTTGTCTGTAAGAAATGCAGTTATTTTTTTCCATGTCGAAAAATAAGCGAAGGGGTGTTCAAGTCAAACCGGGACTTAAAGGATTAAATTCCACGAGAACGAAGGCTGATAAAACCGATTGATGTTCACAGAAGACTTCTGACACGATACAAACCCTTTTACAGAAGGCCATACGTCTGTGAATAATGACGATCCCGAGGTGGCTTGGAGCCCAGTGCATTCGTTCCTGTGAACTTTCATCAAGTGGAACGTCTGATCAAAGGACAACTCATCACCAACTTTCAGTCGTCAGTTTATCTGTCTGATCCTGGCTCTCGTATACTCTGAAAATTTTTTAACCTTGATTGTATCCAAGCACCGGTGAACGCTGGGATGAGTGCATTAGTGTAGCAAAGGATTATATAATAATATAGAAATAAAGTCAGTTTTTAGTGTTCTATTTTTCTGCATAATTATAAGTCCAGGTTTGACTTTGAACACCACTTATGTCTTTTAAAAATATATATATTTTCGTGTGTATGTGAGTGCATGAACACACATATTTAGCACATTATCACATACAGTGACTCATGCCCAGTGGGGTAGGAAGGAATGCCCACATGCTCGGAGTGTGACTCATGAGGGCACCGAGATCAATCTTTATTCCCCATTTCCCAGTGGGAAGAGTGTCTGGAACATAATCGCTCTGTGTGTGTGTGTTACGGTGTTAAACAAATGCGCACAGATCTGGTCAGGAGCGAGGAATTCAAAAGGACAACTGCAAGCCTTTCAGCCTTAAGGCTGAACATGATCGGTAGAGGAAAGTACTTAAAGCTTAGGAATGATAAATATCCATGTAAACTTGGGTTAACATGAACGTCGAGTTCTGCCTGGCGCTATGATGAGATGAGCTTTAAATCAGTTTCATTCTCCAAAAATGCCGTAACTAAGGAAATCGCAGTCCCCCCCCCCCCCCTTTTTTTTTTGTATGCAAGCATTTCTTGTTGTGACTTTTACTTTCAGTAGTTTGAGTATAATTAGGCTGATATTAAAAGCAGGCCTGTGTGTTGAATAGGCATGGTTGCAGGATTGAGGCACTATTAGATCTGGAGCCTGGCTTAAGCTTGTAGATATTTAAATAGGTTAACATTTAGAAATAGCACTTGGCTCGAAATGATCTGCCTCTCTGGTCGTCCTCTCACTTTATGCCTGTGTGTGTATATTAGAGTGCCTGTGTGTGTCTGAATTGAGATTCTCACACTTTCCTGTCAGCACGATAGGGGAAAACACTACGCCCTGGAATTCCCTCCCACACACAGATTAGCAGATCACACGCTAGGCTGCTCTGTCGTTCTGCTTCTTTCACGCACACACCCTCTTCAGCTCAACAACCTGAAGAATCTTGCACATGGCTAATTCATGTCATCACTCCACAGTCTTTTTTTTTTTTTTACCCAGAAATTTCTTGTTTTTCAAGCCTGCATTGTCCAATATTTTCTCACTTGCCTCTTTTTTTTTCCCTCCCTCAGGAGAAAAGTGGTTCCACCGTTCCCTCCATCCTGAACAGGATGCAGACCAAACAGACCCCGCCCACCTATAACAAGACCAACAAGTTCACGTCAGGCTTCCAGAACATCGTGGACGCATACGGCATCGGCAACTACCGAGAAATGAACCCAGGTAGCGCACCACTCACATAGCGGTACACACTTTTGTTTGCTCTGCAAATCTCACGTGAGCCTATTTGTGTTCAGCACCCTACACTATCATCACCTTCCCCTTCCTGTTCGCCGTCATGTTCGGGGATCTGGGCCACGGCATACTCATGACCTGCGCCGCCCTTTATCTGGTTCTGCGAGAGAGGCGGCTCATCGCCCAGAAAAATGACAGCGAGGTAACGCACACCCACATCCGTCTATCCAACCGCCCTCGTCCTCGTCGCACTGTTATTTTGTTTCGGTAGAACAGGATTGCCTTCTGGCTTAAACTATATACAGTAGTGCCTGTGTTACAGTGCCACGGGAATTCGTTAAACAGCTGAAAAAGTCAGCGTTGATAGTCTTCCCGTGATAAACCGTCCTAGAGTGCAACTTAAAAGTGCAGAAAGGGTTTAAAAAAAGAAAAAAAACAATGCCGAAATGTAAGACTTTGTGCCTATGTGATCTGTTTTATGCTCCTGCTATGTTCATGGTATCAAACTGAAGTGACTCAAATGTCTCAAAGATCTGATTATTTATTTATTTGTTTGTTTATTTTTCCCCTGAGAGATGTCTGACCAAACAAATCTTGAGTAAATGGTCTTAGATTAGATGTGTATCCAATATAAAATTATAGGACTTGAAAAAGAACAGGCAGATCGAAATTCGTGTGACTTTTTGGTCATCATTCAGCCACCACATTTCAGTGCTTAAAGCTTTACAGCTGTTAAAACTTTCGCTTTAGCTTTCTTTCTTTCTTTCTTCTGGACCGCAACAAATACAGCCGAGTAACTGCTTGGTGTCCTCCAGAGCAAAAATCCCAAACATATTTTTGCCATCAAAATTGCATCCACTGTGCAATAAAATGAGCAAAGATGTAACGATGTGCGCCGGCTTGTCGTTTCAGAGGACAGATTCGTGCCAGATAAAAGTCACTTGAAATTACAAATGCAAACCATTATGACATGTACGGTAAATCCGAGCCGACCAAAATAATCAGGATTGAACAATTTAGCTTGTTCTCACCAATTCGTCTCTGGTAGGTTAAAAAAAAAAAAAAACATTGCTGTTCCCCGGTGTTTGTTAAAGCCGTGCTTTCTCTGTCTTTTCTCCCTGCCAGTTGTTCAGCATGGTGTTTTCAGGACGCTACATTATTCTACTGATGGGGCTTTTCTCCATGTACACTGGGATCATCTATAATGACTGCTTCTCCAAATCGCTCAACGTGTTTGGCTCCGGCTGGAGCGTGAAGTCCATGTTCAACAACGGCAACTGGACGTGAGTCCTTCACACAGACTCAGAAAAAAAAACTTAATACAGTTCTAGTTCCAGAGATTAAACAACACACAGAGTAAATGCTTAATAATGATTGGTCAGGAGCTTGCAAGGCAAATTTTTTTGTTTCTTTACCAACAGCTCATTCACTGATATCTGTGTAGTAGATAGGAAAGGAAACTGTTTTTGCTAAACCGTTGAAGAAAGGAGTCTCCAGTTTCACAGCTCTTGCGACAGTCGACAAATTTTCCAACATGAGAGTTTTTTCGTTCTTCTATATGTTTTGTTTCTCAGGAATATGATAGAGTTGTTTTTGGTAGGTCTTATTACATTCAAGAGAGAAAAACAGAAAGGCAGGTGAAAAAAAGATGATCGTTAACTTTAATTGCTTAAAAAGTTTGATGTGTCCATTAGTAATAAATTAAAATGTTGCATTATCGAATTATTCCATAAATGATGTAATGATGACGTGTAAGACAAACAGCACACTTTGTGATGCCACTTTTTTGCCTTTAACTCATTCTGTTTATTTTCTTGTATATAAATCTCCACACATATTTTTGGATTTTAAAGTGTTTGCCAGAGGAAACAAAGGATCAAGTGGCTCTATTAGAGGAAATCATGAGGATGATCACGTGTAGTCACCAGTACTTAATGACCCTTCTTACTCTGCAGGTCTGCGGATCTGGAGGAGCACACACTGTTGCAGATGGACCCCGCCATGCCAGGAGTGTTTGGGGGACCCTACCCCATCGGCATCGACCCGGTATCCATCATCATCATCATCTTAATCATCATCATCTACATCTTCATCATCACCACCCACCAGATATTTCTTTCTGATGAACGCTAAAGGCTTTTCTTTCTTTCTTTCTCCTCATAGATCTGGAACATGGCCACAAACAAGCTGACGTTCCTGAACTCCTATAAGATGAAGATGTCTATAATCTTAGGAGTTACTCACATGCTCTTCGGAGTCACTCTCAGCCTCTTTAACCACATGTATGTTCACGGTTTTTCTCTTTTTTGCCCCAAATGTAGTCTTATATTAGTCAAGGTCTGCTTGATGTACAGGGTTTCACTGAGATTAGGTAGCTGTAACGGTGGTTATAAGGGCGTATAGTCAAGTTCTTCCACACCAAACTCGCTCATCCATGACCTTATGGACCTAGCTTTGTGCCCCTTACTCCAAGTGAAAGGACCTCTTAATGCTGCAGCATACCAAGACTTTTGGACAATTTCATGCCCCCAACTTTGTGGGAAGAGTTTGGTGATGGCCACTTCCAGTTCCAACATGGGCGCAGTGGTAAAGTGCTCGCCCTTTTCGATTCCTGGGTGATGCTGTAACCTCTCGCGAGGTTTAGAGAGAGCTGATTGGCCGAGCTCTCTCAGAGGGGAGGGATGAGAGGTACTTGGTGCTTCCACATTAATCACGGCTCTACAGCCAATCAGGGGTGTCTGTGAGCTCACCCAAGCGGAAGGAGCGGATAGCGCTGTCCTCCGAGTGTGTTACACCGCTCCAAACGGTCAAAAAGATGCGGTCGGCTGGCGTCACGTGGTTCGGAGGAAACATGTGATAGTCTTCGGCCCTTTCCGACTGTGTGGTAGTAGTAGCCTTAATGTGGGAGCCCCCTAGTGACGGGGTGAGGGAATTGGACACAACTAAATTAGGGAGAAAATCGGGGGGAAAGCCATTAAATAAATAAATAAATAAAGACATGGATGAGCGAGTGTGGTGTGGAAGAAGAGTCCTGACCTCAACCCGATAGAATTAGAGTGGAGACTGCAAACCCCAGGCCTTCTCGTCCAACATCAGTGTCAAAAATTCTCACAAACACACACCTAAACCTTGTGGAAAGCCCTCGCAGAAGAGTTGAAGCTGTTATACTGTAGCTGCAAAGTGTGAGCCAACATTAAATATTAAACCCTATGGATTAAGAATCGGATGTCGCTCAAGTTCATACGCATGCGAAGGCAGACGAGCGAACACTTTTGGCAATATAGTGTATGTAAATTTAAAAAATGTACTTCGACACACAAAAAAAAAAATCATGACACCTAACCGAAACGATTCTTTTTTGTTTGTTTGTTTTTTCCCCGCCCACACGGTTGAACCTAATTGTGTGTAGCTACTTTAAGAAGCCTCTGAACATCTGGCTGGGCTTCATCCCTGAGATCATCTTCATGTGCAGCCTGTTCGGTTACCTGGTGCTGCTGGTGTTCTACAAGTGGATCGCCTACGACGCTACAACCTCCAAGGAAGCTCCCAGCCTCCTCATCGCCTTCATCAACATGTGCCTCTTCAATTATAACGACCCTACGAACAAACCGCTCTATAGAGGACAGGTAACACACTGCATGCACGTACACACACACACACACACACACACACGCATCTCTCTCTCTCTCACTTCTTTCTATTTCTTTCATCCCTCATTTTCAATCTCACTCTTTTGTTGAATCTGTATCGTTCTCACTATCTTCTTCTGTCTTCCGTTCTCTCTTTTCTTGGTCTGTCTGTATTCTTTTGTCCCTCTCTCTTATTCTTCCTTACTTCTCTCTCTCTCTCTTTTTTTCTTTTATTTGCATTCAATATTATTCTCTCTAGCTCTCTCATATTGTCTCTGATTTTCTGACAGACAGAAACGAACATCCCTTTCTCTCTCTCTCTCTCTCTCTCTCTCTCTCTCTCTAGATGGTGATCCAGTGCCTGTTGGTGGTGATCGCTCTTTTGTGCGTCCCCTGTATGCTCATAGTAAAGACGCTGGTTCTGCGCAGACAGTACCTCTGGAGGAAGCACCTGGTAAGACCTTATTCCCAAGAACACACATGGATAGCTGTTGATCCTGCAGGTCCATGTGCGCGCACACACACACACACACACACACACACACACTGCACCGAGTAGCCCCTGGTGTCCTCTGTCCTCAGGGCACGCAGAACTTCGGGGGAATCCGGGTGGGCAACGGCCCTACAGAAGACGAAGCCGAGATCATCCAGCATGATCAGCTCTCACAGAACCTGGAGGAAGAGCCAGAGGTGAGAGACTTCACACACACACACACACACACACACACACACACACACACACACACACACACACACACGTGGGCACACACACACGCACGTGGGCACACACACACGCACGTGGGCACACACACACGCACGTGGGCACACACACACACACACGCGCACGTGGGCACACTCGCACAAGTCTTGATATCTGTTTATCTTCGTTTCCGTTCTCTCTAGGTCTCACGATTTCTCTCTTTCTGTCCCTCAGTCTCATTTAATCTGTTTCATTCTCTCTCTCTTCATCTATTTCTCTTTCTGTCTCGGTCTCTCCATTTCTTATTTCATCTCTCTGTCCCTCTCTTTCTCTCTCTTTCTCTCTCGGATCTGTCCTATTCTTTTGATCTCTGTCTGTCTCTTTCCTTCTGTTCCTATTTCTATCTCCCGGTTCTCTTCTCTCTCTCTCCCCCTCTCTTTCTCTTTCTCTAAATGTCTTTTCTCATCCCTCTCTCTCCTTGTTTCTCTCTATCTCTTATTCCATCTGTCTCTTTCTAAATCTATCCCTCTCTCTATCTCTTTCCGTGTTCATTTCACTCCCTCGATTTCTGCCCGTCTTTTGTCTTTTTTTTTTTTCTTTAATGTAACAAAGTAAGATAGCGTTTATGATACAGAGTTCACTTATTATTTTCTAACCATAAGCTGCAGGTCCATGTGTACGTCTGCACAATGAAATAAATCATGTTTTATTGAAAGCATTTTTCCTGTGTGTGTGTGTGAGAGAGAGAGAGAGATTGGTAATAACACTCAGTGCCATTTGTTACATTGCAGCAGTATTCAGTGTCCGTGCTTTTCCTGTCTTCATTACACCTTATAAGTATTTTTGTACTTTGTTAAGCAACTGCTTGTTTACTAGGCAGCGAACCTGCCGCTCCGCCTTCTCTGTCACGTCCGATATCAGATATATCAGATCTAAACGCTCATTTCCAGTAAAGGTTGCCGCTATCGGAATGGTGAGTTAATGCCGCTGTAGTCAGCAGTGGGTCGGCGTGCGTGCGTGCGTCTCCGTCACTGAGACGGTCTCGTCCCACATTCCAGCGCTGCGCTTAAAGTGGGCTAGCCCACTAGCTCCTGCGTCTCCAGGCAAACAGGCTCGCAAAACAAAACAGCCTCCCAGCCTGCAGAGTTACACAAGCAGATATTTACGATTGCGATTACTCACTCATCTAAAAACAGCTGCCTTTTAATGAGAGTCTGATTTCTTTTATTTTTTTTTATTTCTTCTTCTGAGGTACACTTCCACCATACACCATCTTGTCACATTCTCCTGCGTTTACTCTCGTCCTTTTTGTTTTAACCCACTCGCATGCATTGAGTTAAAGAGTTCCTCATTTCTCCTCATTGCTCCTGGCAATGTTAATACAAACCTTATTTTAATCCTGTGTGTGTATATATGTGTGTGTGTGTGTGTGTGTGTCCGATCTCCTTCAAGCAGACAGAAGAGGAAGTGGTAAGAGCCGAATTTTGCGTACACCATCAATTTTCTCAAACCCATCCCCTGTGTGTGTGTGTGTGTGTGTGTGTGTGTGTGTGTGTGTGTTGGTGTTGGGTGGTGCTTCTCCGGTGGCCTTGTTTATCTTAGTAGATATTAAATCTCTGTAGAAGTCTCTGTGATTTTTTTTATTTATTTATTTTTTAATAATTTCTTTTATTTTATTTAAAAAAAATGTTTTAAATCCATCTGGGTTGAAGTGTAACCAATCAGTGATGCGCTCCACACCCCGGTGATTGGCCGTGTCCCGTATGATGATGTGGTGAATGAATTCGAACCAATCAGAAGACTGCCATACATGTCACACCTCATCTCCTGATTAAATAAACTGCTCTGATCTGTCTGTGTAACTCGCTCCCTTTTTTCTCCCTGCTGTCCTTTCTCCATATACTTTCTTCCTTCCTTTTCTTCATCCTTTTCTTCCTATACTTTTTTTTTCTTTGCTACCTTCTTTCCTCCTTCTCTCCCTACGATTTCCTCTTTCTTTCATCTTTCCCATGCCCCTTCCTTTTTTCCTTCTTTCTTCTTTGTTTGTTTCCTTCCTTCATCTCTACACTTTTCCTTTCCTTCATTATTTTTTTATCTTATTTTTTTATATAAACTTCCCATTCTTTCCTTCCATTTTCTGCATTATTCCTTCCTACCTTCCTTTTTTCTCTAATTTTTCCCTTGCATGCTCCACAAACTTTTACTTTTACTTTCTTTCTTTTTCTTTCTCTTATTTTTTCCCTTGCCTGCTCTTCCTTCCTTCCTTTCTCTGCACCTTTTCTCTCCTTCCACTCTTCCTTTCTATCTTTTTCTTTTCCCTTTCCTTTCCATGTCCTTCCCCACCGCTTATTGCTTACCACCTTCCTCCCTTTTTTTCCTCCATACACTTTTTTTCAACCACTTCTTCCCTTTTTGTTTTTTCATTAATCATTTTCCTTCCTTCTTGCTTTGGCCTCTATCCTTCCTTCATTCATTCATTTACTCTTTCTTTCTCTCTCTCTCTCTCTCTCTCTCTCTCTAGTTTAATTTTTCAGATGTAGCAGTGAATCAGGCCATTCACACCATAGAGTACTGCCTAGGCTGCATCTCTAACACGGCCTCCTACTTGCGCCTGTGGGCCCTGAGCCTAGCCCACGCACGTGAGTACCCCACTCGCACACGTTTTCTCTCTCGATTTATAAGCGTATACGCTCTGATATTCTCGCGTTCACTTTTCGAATTTTACACACTGATTAGCGTTTGTAGAACACTTTCAAACATATTAACACTCTGCTGTGGATTTTGTTTCCTAGAGCTGTCAGAGGTCTTGTGGTCCATGGTGATGCACATCGGACTCTCAGTTGGAAATTTCGCCGGCTTCTTTGTCCTGGTTGTCATATTTAGCATCTTCGCCACACTGACGGTGTTCATCCTGCTTATAATGGAAGGTCTGTCTGCTTTCCTGCACGCCCTCCGATTGCACTGGTAAGTCAAAACATTGTTTTTAAAGGTAATTATTATTATATTTTATATATTTTTTTAATGATCTCTGGCAAAATGAGACAGACACAGTGTGTTTTTAGGGAGGCCGTAATGAAATTTAAAAAAAATAATAAATTTAGCAGTCTACAGTTTAAACAAGAGAATGACTCACTGTCTCCCCCTGTTGGTGAAACCAAGAATGAGTTCTCTCTAGTTTTCTCACAGACAGAAAAGAACATCACTATCTCTCTCTCTCTCTCTCTCTCTCTCTCTCTCTCTCTCTCTTTGTCTAGGGTGGAGTTTCAGAATAAGTTCTACTCAGGTCAGGGCTTCAAATTCATGCCCTTTACCTTCGACTGCATCCTGGAAGGAAAGTTTGATGACTGAACATCCTCCGCTTTCTCAGCCTTCCTCCACCATCACACCCAGAACCCCATCACTAAAAGCGCCAGTCAGAGTAACAGTGATAAGACGAAGAGATATGAGCTCCATCAGTCAAACGTATCTCAGGTGAAAAACAATCACGGGCGCTACAAATCCATGCATTAGGCTGTTTCCGCTCTCGAATTTAAATTCCATAATTTATGTTATTGTGTTTTTGTTTTGTTTTTCTTTTGTTAAGATGTGACATGCCTTCATAAATAAGCTAGTACGCTTGTTGAGGAATATTTAAATGATGTCGTTGTGTTTGTCTTATAATCAGTACGTCATGCCGACTGTTCCGTGTGGATTTCTGGCCTGGTCTGATTTCACTACCATGTTTCTCTCTCTCTTATCGTTGTTGTGCTTATTTGTGTACTTCCTTATCTGTTTGGGTTGCAACAGACATTTCTCAACCTGTCACGCCTCCTCCTTTTCCTCTTCCTGTCTTTTTGTGACAGGGACTGGAAGCAAAATTTCACGTCCTTTAAATTGACCTTTTATTATTATTTTTTTTTTTTCCAAATGTTTACATCTATTTATGTTTTACATGGTGAACTTGTACTTTTCTTTATTATTTGTAAATATATACAACATATCTGAACTTATAAATCCATGCATATTTCATGAAGTTGGTTCCACGGGCTATTAGTGATTTGGTTGTATATCAAGAAACTTTATAAAGAAAAAATTTAGGTTATATGTCTGACCTATGATTTTTCTTTCTAGTTGCATACTGTACTTTGTTTCTGAACATCGGCAGTAATCTACAGAAGTCAGTTTTAATAAGTTAAAAAGATAAATCAGTCTCATTGTGTGTCATTTTGTTGTCGACCTAATCTCGTAGCTCTTGCAGGCAGAGCTAAAACACAGCAGGAATTTGAAATGTCAAATTCGGCAAAGGAAATTGATTTAGATGTTGTGTATGTTTGTCAATAAAAGGCGAGGCTGGGAAATTCTCTTCTAGTTTGTCTGATCTTTTTTTTTTCTTCATTCTTCATTCATGTGATTTCCTGTAACAGGAAAATAATCAGTGACAGCTTGGTGTGAAGCCATTACCGTGATCTGAAACTGATTGTTTAAGAAATAAAACATAAATGTTTCAACATTTTCAATTACAAAAGAATGATGCCTTTTTTTTTTTAATCTGTTTATAGTTAAAGTTATTGTACTGTGCAAAAGTCTTAATCCGTGCTCATTTCTTCATATTAAATTGAATAATGTTGATTAAATTAAAGAAACAGAAACAAATATTTTACTGGCTGCAAACATAGTGATAAATAGAATTTAGAAATTTGTTGTTTATCTAACAACCTCAACAGCGACCTAATTTCCCCTCTCGTCTGAAATTATGGATGCCTCAAGACTTTTGCAGTATTGTATACATTTTTGTAATAGTCATGCACTGTAAAAAGGAATGTTTTTGTTTGTTGAGTTACACAGTGACAGTAAATGAATCATTTAATCATATTAAAAAAAAAAAAAACATCCAACTTTACGCATGAACCAGTAAGTGAAAAACAGGTGCAGATGATTAGTATTCTTATTTTATAACAGCCATCTTTTTATCAGTATAAGTAGAAACAGTAGTTCAATACCTTACCCACTGTGCTACCACTGCCTTTTTTTGAAAATACAAAAAATGTAGATTGTTGCTTTAAAAAAAAAATTGTCTTCCCTGTGTTAGAAAAACTCTGGGACTGGAGACTCCTTCCAAAAAAAAAAAAATCAAGAACTAAATGTTTTTCTTAGGCTTTGTATTGTCCACACAAGTCTCTGTGTTAATTTTCTGTTACTATACGAACACTACTCTATTTTGAGCAGTGCTTTAAAGGCCAAATGTTAGGCATGTACAAATAAGAAACGTACGAATGGGGGGTGGAAATCATTCCCTGCTCTTTACCCCTTTTTTCCTTTATAGTATTGGCCAGGGTATAAACAACCAATTAGGTTTTCTCCCCTAATTTGACCTCATACAAGAAGCTTGTTGCTCAGCTCTCCCATTATCTGGAGGGGTTTGGCTTGGCGGCTTGGTAGCTCATTTACATAAAGACACTGAAATAGTGTGTTAGGCGGAGTGAAACTGCTGGAGTTTGGGAGTATAAAAATGTGTATCCAATGGGGATTTCATGGGGAAAATGTGTATCCAATGGGGAAACCTGTAGTGAAATATTATGGTATAATACGGGACTTTTAATTTTATAAAGCTGTGATTTTTCCAGTCCAACTGAATGGGTCTACTGTCAGAGCTGCTGTTATAGTAAAATGAATGAATGAACAATTTCTGACCAATCAGATTGGAGAATTCAACAGTGCTGTGGTGTAAGAGTGTTTGTTTGTTTGTTTGTTTGTTTGTTTGCTTGTTTTTACAATCTGATACAATTTATTAATACGTGTCCAGCAGGCATTCTGAAATCTATGTTAGAAGTGTATGTTAAGTATTTGAGTATGTGTGTTTGGTTCTCACTCAGTGCCTCTCTGAGGCTCCGGAAGTTCAGGGTCTATCTGGAGATGGTCAGTGTGGGTGTGGCCTTACAGTAAATGACAGTGTTAGGAGGAGGGGTCATAGGAGACAAGGGGAGTGCTTGACAGGAGCGCTCCACAACAACCCGTGGCATTTGAGCTCGGTGCTGAAGCAGTCTGCACCCACTGACTGGCCAACGTCCTGGCACAGACTCGCCTGGAAAGAGTAGGGGGGAGGAAATCAGTGAGGGATTGTCTGAAAGGTAGAACGTTCTATATTGATGTGTAGAAGAAAGACAAGGCTTGTTGGGGGAAAAGCCAGGAGGAGTCTGTAGTAAAATACAAGTTGCAAGGATTCACTCTGCTTCCTAAGTGTCTGCCGTCATCGGGCTTTTTTTAGGGCTTTATTTTTACCACCAGGTCTAAGTTCCTACAGCTCGGCCCAGAGCCTCGAGTCTGATAGTACGCTGGTGTGTTAAGTCTTTTTTTTTTTTTTTTTTTACTATTTGGTGTGGACGCGGCCATGGCCGAGACGAACCTCAAACTGGAACGCGTGGCTCTTAGCGAGATCTCTGACGACGACGAGGTGGTTTTGGTCACAGCGGCGGCCAGACCCTCGGTAACTACTCCGGCCTCCAACCGTAAACATGCAGAGGACGAAGATGAGGACGAAGATGACGAACCAGCCAAAGAAGTGGATCTGAAGCTGGGACTGGAAAACAGCGACTCCCAGAAAGCAGAAGCTCAAGCTACGGGCATGATGGTCCTGGCTCTCTTGGACAAGATCATCGGGGTCGTGGATCAGATCCAGCAGACGCAGAACGGCCTGGAATCCCGACAGGAGAGCATGGAGAAGAACATGGCGAGCATCCAGAGCGAGATGACCAAGCTTGCCAATAGCCAGGGTGGCACAGCCGGCACGGTCACCAAGCTCCTGGAGAAGGTGCGCAAAGTGAACGTCAACGTGAAGAGCGTACGGGCCGACCTGGAGAAGCAGGCGGGTCAGATTAAGAAGCTGGAAAACAACGAGCAGGAGCTGCTCAAGAGAAAGAATTTCAAAGTGCTCATCTTCCAGGTAAGCAGATAAGAAGGTTGAGATTGACTTGTAATGTTTGGTTTTGTGACCACTGGTGCATCTATAATTGTAGGAGAATATCCTTGTTCCGTTAGACAGGAACTTTTTTTTTTTTTTTTTTGAAAGGTCGTCATAAGCAGGATGCCAAGTGTCTGCTGAATATGTTTGGTAATTAGGACATGACATAATATATGTGCGTGTGATCTTTCCAAACTCCCTTTAAAAAGCACACAGGGATTCCTGTGCAGGGTTTGGCCTTACATTCCCCATTCGGCATCAGAAAGTCTCAGCACTCTGCCAAAGTTTAGAACAACCGTTTGAACTGGCTCGTGTGTATGACCACTCCGCAGGTGTCCCTAAAAATTATTCGCATTAAGCTGTGAACAGAAGCATAGTGCAGATTCCACATGTACACTCGATTCATTCTTTTTCAAGTCTCATGCACTCAGGTCCTGCAGACTGATGTTAGTGTAACTTGCAGAAGAAACACTTCATACAGGACTATACATACTGTAGGTTTCTTAATATTATCATCAGCTTTTTGGAATGGTTATGATTTTATCCAGTGGACCATGAAACACCAAATCTCCGCATTAGTTCAGGGAGGTTCTTCGTGGAAAATCCAGTGTATCTGTAATGACTTTTTTTAGGGTCGCATTTTTAGATTTTTCAAGAATTCAATTAAAGCCTTAATTTTTATATTTACATTTTTTAAAACACCCTATAAGGAAAACTCTAACAAAGCTTGTTTTTTATAAAAACAAAATTTATTTATTTATTTATAATTTTTTTAACTACATTAGGATCTTCACCTGCAGCTCTATGCTTAGAATAGATTTTGCTCTTTTTTTTTCCACTTTGGTTCAAACTAAAAAATTTTTTTCCTTTATAGATTCTTTTTCTGAATGTATAAGAATAGCACGTGTTAATGAACTTAAGAGAAAAAACTGCCATGTGTCTTAATATAACATGTAACATACAGGGTGGCTCACATGTCTGGATCTATAGACAAAGGCCGCTATGTGGAAATATTTAATATTTAGTAGTATTAATTAGAGATGTGGAAAGAAGTTACGCACTGACTCCAAAAACAGTTTATAAAATTTAAATTCTAATTAATTTTATGTGCTTTCATTTGAGATGGTCAAGTTCCAATATATAGTATAGGAACTGCAACATTTTTCCATCTCAAATGCAAGCACAGTCTGGAGTCAGTGCGTAACTTCATAACTTCTTTCCACATCTCTAATTAAACTACTAAATATTAAATATTTCCACATAGCGGTCTTTTAAGTAATTTAGTATTAAATAGATTTTCATACTTTTTCATAGTCTTTTGAAATAATAGTTTGACACATGTAATACAACCTTAAATATACAGTATTATTTCAATATTATATATATATTTTTTTTAATATTTTAACAAGATTGTTCACTCTAGTTCATTACTATATTATTTGCATAATAAAATACAGTGCAGATGTTTCTTAAATATTAACCTGTATATCGTGATACATATTTTGATATATATTATTGTTTATCATAAAAATGCTCAGTTATTGAGACTTCTGGTATTTTTCGAATCCCATCCAGAAAGCAAGTTCATTCATTAAAAGAAAACAAAAAACAAAGACCTTAGACTTTTGTTTGTGTGACGTTTCTTAACTACGTACACAACAAAGTCGTCAAGCTTTTCCACACTTGTCCATAGTAATGTCCGTTTTCTTTCCTGTCTCTCTCAGTCACGCAGCCACAATCGTTGCTTGCTACAGCTTTAGCACGCGGCGGTACGCAGACGTGTCGGAGTGCTCTGTCTGGCAGATAGTTGGCTCGGGTAGGATGGTGTAGGATGAAGACGGTTCTATTTTATCTGCCATATATCGTGTTGGAAAGACATAATCCTGCAGCCTTAAGAATTTAGATTTGCTGATTATAGCATGCGAGTGTAACCATAACCACAGCATATATAAATCACCACTGGAAACCTTTTCACATCATATGGGTTATAAATGCAGTGTGTTTTGATGCGAGCTTGGAATGTCCTAATATATTTATTTTCCCTGAATACGTCTTCACCATATCGAGACTTTTTAGACTTTCATACACACAAATTCAGTGTACTTCATTTGTCTTTAGGGATGTGTCCAGAATCCTTGTGGGGGAAAGATGTCTTTTTTATTTGGAGCAAAGGTTTGCTCGATCCGCAGTTTTAAGCGTACTGAGAGCACATGGTTATATGAACACATTCTTGACTGGAAAAAACCTGTGAAATCCGTCCTTGTCCTATGAAGACCAATAGTCCAACAGCTTCAGGCTACAACGGCAAACCTGAATTATACATTATACAGTCACATGACCATGTTATAATGCTTTATAACACCAGCGGCAGTGGAAAATTACCAATTTAACCAACTTTGGAGCTATTTCTACTATCTGTTTTTACTATGCATCTCATTATGTGGGAGTCCATTCAAGTACATTTAACTCCCTGCTCAGACTGGTTATTTATTCAAACTTAATTTTGTGGGAGAATTTAAAACTTGATATATTTTATTGATATAATTTATTTTTAGAATATGTAGTTTTGTCCATAAGTTTTTTTTTGTTTTGTTTTATTCAGACAAAACTGCACAGGTTTTTATTTATTTATTTTACATTGTTTATGGATAAGTAAAAAGGAGACGTTATGGTCATGATGATTAAAATTTTTTAATTAAAAATATTTGGGAAAAAAATACATCCCTATCATTTTCTTAATTTAACACCCACTCTGAAAGTAATTTTGACTGCATTTTATTTACTTTATCATTTCTGTTGCAACAACTTTATGATGAACATGTTGCATTAGCAGCGTTAAAAAAAAGTATAATTGTTGATATGGAGATATTTTCTATAAGGAGTCTCCAGTGGATTCAAGTGCTTGTGTACAGACTTAAAGAGTAACTTTTCCGGCATGAAAACAGGACATGGCTTGGTAGCATGACAGTCTGCATTTTTGTCTTTTTAACAAAAAAAAAAAAAAGAAGAAGAAGCAGCTGGTGGGGGAGTGACAGTTTGTAGCCATTATCCGAAGATGTTCGAGTCAAACTGGGACTTGCTATAAAAATTCTCATGAGTGAAGGCGTAACACCATTTGCAGTTTACATGAACTCGACTGGGATTTATTGTGACACCCCCCTTATACGGTCCTGACCTCACTCCAAAACCATTTCCACATTTCCTGGAGTTCCTGGGAGGTCAGTATTTCAGACGTGAAGCAGAAAACTTTCTACGTTGACTTTAGAACTAGTGAAACGATGGAATAAATGGATTAGTGTTGCAGGGGATTGTATAGAGAAATAAAGGGAGTTTTTATTCTTACAACTATCTTCTGTTATTCTGCACAAGTAAAAGTCCTGGTTTGCCTCCCGTCCTTAATTATTTTCCCCTAGCTGCACACCTTGTTTTCCTAACTACTTATTACTTCTCAAAGAACTAAAAATCTTTAAATGTTATTCATTACGAATCATTACCTCTAACTATTGCTCTTCCCACGTCTTCACAGAGAAGCGCACTCTTTAAAAAAAAAATAATAATAATTTTTTAGCATGAACGGCCCGGCATTTGGGTGAATAGTTGTCTCTTTAATACAGGAGCCGGGGGACGTCGGTTCTTTTGGAGTAAGATGAATTAATCTGTGTTTCTCTGACGTGAACTCGTACCGAGTGTTATACGGGCGTGTCGGATTGCAGGGGTTTGGAAAGAGAATTGAAATGGCGTAGAATAAAGTGGCGGGTGGCGTCCAGACTCAAAGTGTCACCCAGAAACGCCCCTCCCTTCACTTTTTCTCCACTCATGGACAGGTTAAATATAGCTCAGAATGCGGTAATGTCTGCTGGTACCAGGGAGAGAGAGTGAAAGAGACTTAGTCCTAGTAAGGCATAAGTAGGGAGTCTTTAAACAGAGATCTGAACATTCCTACTGTATATAATTTTTAATTTAATTTTTTTTTTAAGATTTAGAGCTGGAAAAAAAATGGTTGCAATAATCAGGTTTAAATACATACACACTGTGCACGCAGCAGAAAGAGTTGACTCACATGGTGTGTTTTTTTTATTTTATAAATTTTTTTGGTAGACAGTGAAATATTTTGTTCAGAGCAGCATGTTCCATTCCATAGCCTCTGTTTACTCAGGACTTGCAAAGCTCTTTTTTTTTTTTTTTTGCCTTTTTTCCCCGATTTTCTCCCTAATTTAGTCGTGTCCAATTCCTCCCCGTCACTAGGGGGCTCCCACATTAAGGCTACTAGCTACTACTACCACTCAGTCAGGAGAGCCGAAGGCTATCACGTGTTTCCTCCGAACCACGTGACAACAGCCGCATCTTTTCTAACTGCTCTACTCCGCTCCATTGGGAGCGGAGTAACACACTCGGAGGACAGCGCTATCCGCTCCTTCCACTTGCGAGAGCTCACAGACGCCCCTGATTGGCTGTAGAGCCGTGATTACTAAGTACCTCTCATCCCTCCCCTCTGAGAGAGAGAGAGAGAGCTCGGCCAATCAGCGAGAGGTTACAGCATCATCCGGGAATCGAACTCGCAAAGCTCCTTTTTAGTCCCATTACAAACTGTGGAAAAAGTGCCGAGCTAACAGAGCATTACACCTGAACGATAGATAGAGCTCTGTAACAAGTGGAAGTCTCCGACAAATAAAGATACGTAAATGAAATTTTAAATGTTGATAGTCTTAATTTAGTAAAAAAAAAAAAATTAAACAAACTACAATGTTTCTGCCTTAAAGGTCCTATATTGTACAATTCCTTTATCAAGTTAATAAAAGTCTCAGAGCGCCCTCAAAGTAATGTGTGTGTGTGTGTGTCTTAATGCTCCAGCTCTCAGATAATGCATTTTACTTCACTTTTTATTTCACTCCTCTTTCAAATGCGCTGTTTCTGTGTCTATGTAAATGGGCTACTGCTGAGCCACGCCCATCCAGAGAACAGTAGAGCTGAGCAACAAGCTGGGAGGGGTTGGGGGTCTTCTTATATCAAGTGATGTTAGGAGGAAAATCTAACTGGCTTGTTCAAACCAAAATGACAAAATGTAGGACATTTTTTGTTTTACACACTGGGGACCCATTGCAATGTCTAAAACTGACTAAAAGTGATTTCTGCCCAATACATGTAGGTCACCTTAGAATATTACTCAATCTCATCATGTTTGTCGTCTAGCATGATATAATTGGCTAACAAATGAATCAGAATCGAAATATTCCCTAAATGTCAATATTGAACACTAGATGTGCCCACGACTTCATTTGTGTGGAATTTAATTGCACACTCATAAGCGTGTTTTAAATTTTTTACAATGCACAATCTCAAGCTCGGCCAAATACACCAGTGAAAACCCCATTAAAATTCATTGAGTGGTTTTTACAAACAAACAACCAGACAGACAAAAAATTCAAAAAACATCATCTATTACTCATCTTACGTCCCCCCCCAAATGATATTTTCGCAAATATCTTCAATGTACAGACACGCCAACTTTACAGGTTTTTTATTATATGTATAGATGAGCTAAAATTTGACTTGCTGCTTAACAAGATGCTAGTCTAACATTTTTCCCTTCTTTTTGTTGCCTTGAGTTTGTGGTTTGTTTTATGTTTTATTACTCCAGTATATTTTCCTGAGTTAGGAACAGGGTCGGACGGGACACTAAGATTTATTTGGTCCCTCAGGGAAGTCTAAAATACTGAACTTTAATGAAGCCAACCCTCTTTAATGGCCGTAGTATTTTTAAATCCCCCGTCACTCAGAAACCCTTGGAATCCACCCTACTTAATCCCATTTTACGGCACCTATCTCATGGGGGATCATTCTCAAGTTCAACAATGTAGGCTTTCGGCTTATCTGTATTGAAACAAATGTATATATGGATAGCCATGACAAATTGTGCTGTTAGGTTTTTATCACCTGTTAGGTTTTTCGTCTTTCTACATTTCCTCTAGATGGTGTCAAATTTCCCAGGTTTCTCTTTCCCTGGTCCCTCCCTCATTCCATATACTGTATGCTCAAACCTTATGACTTCCCTGCATTTATACACATGTGAATGGCTTTGATGTAGTTGACTTTAGACCCACTATTAGTGTTTATATACCTATTTTAATATCTGTGAGTAAACCAGACAGAAGCAGACAGTGCCATCATGCGTGCTGTGAGTCTATGTATGTATGTATGTATGAGTGTGTGTGTGTGTCTCTCTCTCTCTCTCTCTCTCTCTTTCTAAGCGTATGGAGATACAGTGGACACTTCAAGCAGTTCTTCCCTCATTTTAAACTTAACAATTATTCATTGTTTTTTTCCTACCCTGATTAACTTGCCTTTTTTGTGTCAACCTGAAATGAGGAAGAAGGAAAAAAATGTTGGAGACTTAAAGCTGAACCCGAAATGATTCTAATCTCGGCTCCCTATAAAGAGCATTATATGCGACTTGAATAGTCTTTTACAGCCTATATATCAGGCACGGAGACGTTTTAGATAAATTTTCGCTTTAATGCGGTTTAGTCCGTATCCAGCAGCTGTGCGAGCATCATCGGTTGCTATGTAACAAATGTAATAATAATAATAAAAATAATAATAATAATAATAATTTATTCAGTATTTTAGGATTTCCTAACTTGCTAAAATAATTTGCTGTTAGTTAAGATTTATTTAATTACTGGAAAATACCTCCTGGAAGGTGCCTATATTTTAACATTTCCATGTTTGTAAGCATTTTTGTTTTTTTTTTAGGATTTTCTCCCTAATTTAGTCGTGTCCAATTCCTCCCCATCACTAGGGGGCTCCCACATTAAGGCTACTACTACCAC
>JAQQZS010000008.1:7053279-7063474 GCA_030068045.1 Platyallabes tihoni | reverse complement strand
CCCCCCCCCCCCCCCCCCCCCCCCCCCCCTCCAAGCCACAAGTAAATTAGTAAGCACAGACTGATTAACCCTATTATGTTGTATCTTGTATAAAAGCAACAGTCACTATTGTATTATAACAAATTGAATTGTAAATGCTAGTCCAAAAAAAATATTTCTTGCTTTGCTTTAATTGTAATTGTTTGTCAGACATCCTAATGCTAGCTTACTAGGAGGGTAAGTCAAAAATTATCTGTACTTCAGTCATATTAAAACTTCTTATCAGTGCTTTCTGTTCAAGGCTCCTGTCTTCCCAGTTCCTGCTGTGCAGGTGTGAACATGTTAAATCAGTTTATTTGTAACTGCGGTGCAAGCAAAAACGGACGCCCCACAGTGATTAGTTTTTTTCTACCTGGTGCTGTAATTTTTAAAGACTTTGCGTGCAGTATGGAGAAAGTGTTTTTTTTTTCCTCTTGAAGAACAGTATATGAATGGATAGAGAAGTTCAAGGAATATTGCGCAAGTAAGACCTGGACGACCGACCATTCACATCCACAATGACAGCACTGCATCCTCCATATAGTCCTGATCTCGCTCCATCCAACTTCCACCTGTCCGGTCCCCTAAAAGCAGCCTTATGAGAAGGAAGATTCTGATGACGATGAAGTGAAGATAGACATGCATTCCATCTCTCAACATTTTTTAATAAGAGAATATGAAAGCTTGTTGAAAGATGGACGAAGTGTATTAAAAAGCTTAGAGATTACTGAATGTCGAAAAAATTATGTATTTGTCTTTTCTAAAAGTTAATTAAAATACATTCTACAGCCAGAGTGCGGATCATTTTTGACTCACCCCTGTAGTTGTATACCGTATACTACTGTATTAAATACATGTGGTGACCAAAATCCCTAATTCTATTCTATAAAGCTAAATTATTATTATTTTTTTTTTATTATTATTATTATTTTCTCATGATTAAGCTTCTAGTTCACTACCCTCGGCCTCAGCCACACCACCAAGAGTCTACAGAACATTTAATATGCTTCATAACCTTTTCTGGCCACAAGCTTCAGAATCATTGATGCTTTATTTCGAACGCTGTGATTGTGCCACAGTGAAGCAGCAAACTCTCCAACTAAATCATCTTTGTGTTCCATCCCAAAGTTGACCTCACTTTACAAAGAACTATTTGTAAGACAGTAAAAGAGCACTATTAACAAAGCTGTTCTTTGTTCCGACATCATCATCATCATCATCCTCGCCTTTGCTACGCCGTGAGATGCTTTGTCTCTTGGGCACATGCTCAAAGCCGGAGCCGTCAGTCTTCAGTCCACCAGCCCCAGCTGTTCCTGTGCTGAGAGTATCAGTGCTCAGCAGGGTGCAATAGCAGATAGTGATCAAGGGCTGGTCCAGGGGGAATGAGAGGTGCTGAGGTGATGGATCCCATCCAGGGAATGAGGGAATGGGACAGATGGAATCCCGTGAGTGGGAAAGGCGCAGTTAAAATAAACACTCATACACACCTTGGACTCGGGCGCAACTCCACATAAGGCAACCGGGGCTGTTTTATTGGACCTTTATAGAACCGGGATAAAAGAGGGACAGAGATCCTCATTCATAAGAATCTTTCTGTATCATCAGTAAGATGACAGGCCTGTTCCAACTCTTACCACCAGGTGGAGCATTCTGAGTTTCATTGAGAATGAATGGAAGTCCAGTACAAGACTTTTCTCAGACTGAATATTTACTTTGAATCATTATTTTAAATGATTAAAATATCAGAAGTTCGATTGCATTCATAAACATTAAAGTTAGATCAGAAGTTCCTGATTGCATTCAAAAACTTTAAAATAAGCTGCTGTGGTACTACATAGTAATACATATAATAATATAATATGACAATCAATTATATCTTAATGCTCTCGCTCTAATATCTTATCATTCCTATAGAAAGATTTTTAAAGAGGCTCCGTAAAGTTTTATGCGTTTCTAAGAAGTCTTTCATCTTTCAAGTGTTATATATTTTAGTTTTTCAACATAGGAAAGTCTTTGATGATTTTTTTTAAATAGCTGTTATAAAAATTAACAGGAACTAATTTGTTTCATGGATGTTTTACAGAATTAAACATTACTATATGTAGTTAACTATTTTATTCTATTATTGTTTTTATTATTATTATTATTATTTTAAATAAATAACTTCCCAGCATCATCAAAGTGCTTGATATAAGAAGAATAAAACTTTTAATTAATATCAATTAATGTAATTCATAATTAATTATTTAAATACTTTGTGTTGTGTTTTCATTTGTGTGTGTGTGTGTGTGTGTGTGTGTGTGTATGTGTGTGTGTGTGATTTAACTCTATATTTGTCGCTGCCACTATGAAGTATTTTCATTCTCATAGACACTTTCAGTTCTCCTTGTTTCCTCCTCCTCATGTCTACATATAGATTTCCATAAAAACAACAAAAAACAACCCTGCAGATATCTATTCGACCCGATATCAATAATTCTTTCCTCATTTGCAGCTTATCATACAACAAACACGCTTGTGCATCGCAGGTGCATGATTTTAATCCTGAGAGCTGATCACACACAAGGAAGTCTATAGATAGTTCTGTGCTGAGTACTCATGGTATGTGTCTATGCGTGTGTGTGTGCACGCATATGTGGTGGGAACCTGTTTCTCACCTGTTAGATGATTTTTCAGTATGAATCATATTGCATTAGTTCCATGATATATACCCAGTGGTTGATGTGAAAGCTCTTTTATGAGGATGTGATCTTTATATAGCAAAAACATGCGAGAGTTAAATTTGTAAAATAAAAATAAAAAAGAAAGAAAGAAAATAAGGGGGCCTGTAGGGGATGAGAGGTCAAAAACAGCACTGTTGCATCACAGTAGATGTTAAAACAGTGTGATAAGCTGTGGTCACTGTATTAATATCCACTTGGTGGAGCACTTCAGAATAGAATAGAATAAAAAATGAATCCATGTTCATGACCCCAAGCCTTCACATATCTACCTATTGTAGTTCACCAGGTGAAATTCAAAGAAATTCTAAGCCTTTAAAGTGGATTGTTAAAAAAAATATATATATATATACAAAACTTGCACAAGAGATGCACCGTTCTGTGGGAACTGTACACACAATCACACACAATCATACACACATTACAGGAACTCACCTGGAAGATATTTGCCACATCTTCCGTACAGTCCACATGTTTGGGCTATTAAAGGAGTTCCTGGGAGGCCAGCGGGAAGCAGGCGGTCAGATCGTGGCTCTGGCGTACTGAGAAAACGTTCTACCTAATAAAAAAATGATGGTAGATGGTACCCAAGCATGAGTGAAACGCTAGGATAAGTGCATTAGTGCAGCAGGGGATTATTCGAAAAGTCCCGGGTGACTTGAACGCCACATGAATTTTGATCAGTGTCCATTTACAGTCTGGTAACAACATCTACATGGGGGGAAAAAAACTCCTTCCTCTGGGGCAACCTGGTCACTAATATTCAAGAAATCAAAACAAGGAGGCGTGGTTACATTTCTGTCAATCATATTGCACGTCAAATGAGAATGTTCTCCTCGTACAGTAATTTGTGTGCCTGTGTTCTGGGGTGTGGTTTTGGAAGAAGAAAACAACATTAGTTGCCAGCAAAAAGATTGATTATACTGCCTTTTTTTTAAAAAGTTTTTTACAAATGCTGAATTTTTAAAGGTGCCATTGTTTTTATTTTGGAATATTCTGATCCTTTTTTTGTCCGTCTGTCCCTCAGGATAAAGAAAAGCCAGTGAAGCCAGTTAAAAAGCCTGAGGCAGCAGTAGGTGAGGAGGGTGAACACGTGCTGAGTGAGGGAGAGGAAGCACACATCACGGATGAGGTCGAGATCGAGGAAACCGTGGAGGAATCGCGTGTGGCGCGCATCAAGCATGATATTAAGAAGGCCTTCAGCAAGGAGCAGATGGAGAAGACCAAGCAGAGAACCAAAGAAAACCTAGAAAAAACCCGTCAGAGAACCAAGGAGAACCTGGAGAAGACGCGTGTGAGGACTCGCGAGAACTTCCAGAAGACCAGGCAGAGCCTTGGGAAGAAGATGGGCAAGATAGGAACGAAGATCAGACCCAACAAGGAGCGCAAAGAGAAGATCCGTGTGTCCCGTGACAAGATGAAGAAGTCGTTCAAATCCGACAAAAAGGTCTACGCTCGCTCGAAGATCACCACCTACCGTGTGCCACCGTTCACCTTCTACGTGAAGAAGATCCGTGAAGGTGTGGAGGAGCCCGAGCCTGAGGACGAGCCTGAGGACGAAGCTGAAGAACTGCAAGAGGAGGACAAGGCGGAAGCCGAGATGAAGGAAGCCGAGCTGGTTATGAATCTGAGCAGTCCTGAGGAGGTCCTGCTCGAGGCGGCTGAACGTTCGCAACTCGCAATCCAGGATTCGGTGCAGCCACGAGAGAAAGGAAGTCAATGAAGCCGAACACGCAGGAGCCCCTTGTCTGGAAAGAAATTAATAAATAACCATGTTTGGAAGTCTGGAGCTGGGAATGAAGGCTACATGGATGTAGATGCAGACGTAACTGAGAAGAGTGAAATTGATGAACGGACACAAGGCACTAAAGCATGTTGGATTTGAGGAACAAAATCATTTACATTAAGCTGTTTATATCCAGGCAGATGTTTCTAATTGCAGTCTCGAGTTTTGACTTGAAACGCATGACAGCTGAGAACGAGCTGGTAATTATTATCAGGTTTACCGTGATGCTTTTACGCCTTTAATCAGAACAAGAGAGAAATAGACACATTTGCATTAATTAGTTTGGTTTGGTTTCATTTTAATCTGCACGTAACTAAAAAACTTAAATGGAAATATTAAGCAACGTAACATTGCTGCAGTTCTGCAGCTCCACCTTTTGGCTCACTTTGTGTCTTATGACTCGATCTACAACATTAAATAGCTACAACATTAAATACACAGCATTCAGAGCTGAATCAGAAATACAAAACGCACTAATGGTTCAATGCAACTTGGCTAAACATTGCAAATGTAAAAACACCCCAAGAGTATTGGGTCCTTAGAGACTGCAATTAGAAACCAACACTCAGGACAGTTGTAATTTGAACCAGGTGATCCCTAAAGATGTTACAGGCGTTCACAAAAGGAAAGGTTGACATGGATGTCAGGCTTGGACATCGATTTGGACATGGATACGTCATCTGTATTGACGCACGTCAGGGTTTATATTTGCTCCAAACAGTATATTTGTTATTGTTTGATAATGATTTTTCGCCAGATTTTCATAATGATTCTGCTTTTATTTGGAAAATTAACTGTGATTTGTTAGTTAACATGAATAAGCTAAGAAAGAAAAAGGATTCGAATCCAGGTTAACCAGAACCACCCTTCATTTGTTTAGGAAATAGATTATGTACGTAGGTGATCTATTACTAAGTCTATTACTTCTTGAATGTATTATTGTTGAGGGTTAGTTTCACAGCCAATGGGCCTCATTCATCAAAGTTTGCTCCTTTTTTTTTTTTCTTCCCTCATCCCAAAATACGATCTGACAAAAATCTGGAAGAACATTCCAAGTCTGAATGGTGATCTGATGGTTTTGAGCCATATGGAAACCGTTAATTGCATGTAAAGCAATTACCCTCATAAATACCCTCCAACATGACTAATAATAAAGAAGTAAGCTTTGGACACCAAACACGTCTTGGCTGGAACCTGCCCGCTACATTTAGGACACATGCGGGTTTGGATGTTAATGATATTCTTCATCTGCTTTATCTTAACGCTCTTTAGTGTTCAAAATTCACCAACATCAACAAAGTAAATTAAATGATAAATTCACTGAAGCCTGTAGCATGAAGCAAGTTTTATGCAAAGAGTTGAAGCCAAGTTCAGCAATGGATCCAATTTTAAGCATTCAGTCAATTAGTATTATATATACAAATCAATCAATTAATATTATATACGCGGTAAAGTCAAAAGTAAGTGGACACATGACCATCATACTCGTATTCGATTCTTTCCCCCTTTGCCTATTACCACAATGTTGGAAGCACACAATTGTAGTGAGTGTCTTGTTTTTTGTTTGTTTTGCTTTGCTGCACCGTTACAATTTCTCTTCCCTGGAACTAACAGGTCCGAACAAGTTCCCGCACGACCACGCCCCGAGCTCCGTTAAAGGCACGGTTTGTCAAGATCAAAGAGGAAAGACTCAAGCACATCAAACTCGATGAAAAACTTGAGATGAACTGGAACTCGAGCCTCTTCTGCATCCCAACATCAGTACCTGATATCAGTAGTGCTCTTGTGGCTGAATAAACACAAATCTCCATGCCATGCGCCAAAATCGGTAAAAGGGTCTCATGACAGAGACAAGGACAAGTTTAGGGTCCATGTTAAACAAACCCATACCGTATGGGTGAGATAGTTGGGTGTCCACATACTTTTGACCATACAGTGTTTGTTAACTTCCTGTCACAATGTTAATATGAATTACGTGGAAGTGGCAACATTTACGGTTTAGCGGTACCGTTTACGATCCTGACTTCTTGCTGTAGCAATAAGAAAACCACCTGAAAGCTGTGTGGTGTTTTTTTTTTTTTTTTTTACACTTTTACAGTTAAAATAAGTCAACAAAAATGTTAAAAAAATACCCTTCACTTAACGAAAAGACGTCAACATAGCTGTATTTGTTTACAACAGGATGGCGCTGCCGTGGCTTTGGTTTGAGGATAGAACGTGCTGGTGATCATTTACACCAGATATTCCCAAACTGAACGAGGCCACGGCTTAATCGGAAATCTGAAAATCTTCTGCGGCCCGCCTGAACTTGTAATCACGACTCCAATCAACACGCAAGATTAAGATAAATAAAGAATATCACACTTTACCTGATTTTAAATCTCATGGGTTTGTTTTATCAGTTCTGGTTACTTTTTAAATGAAAGTACTTGATCAGAAATATTTTATGGGAATTTTAAACCTGATTGCAAATTTTTTAAAATAAATAAATATTTATTTATTATTATTATCATTTGTAAATGACCTCTCATGCAGTACCTTTACAGTCCACTAGGGGACATTATGGGAAACCTTGACTTATACTGTTAAAATGAAACCACCAAAATGTCATGTTTTTGGGTCTTTATGCAAACTTTTTTTGTTGTTTTTTTGTTTTTGGTCACGCTGCTAACTCAGTAAGTGAAACTTGATGTAAAGTGTATCCCAAGTGTAGCAAATCCAGGTGCATATTTGATAAAGGAGGCTCACTGATCTGAAACCGACACCTTCAACCTTGAACAGATGAGGGGTGTTTAGGGATGTACATTTTGCTTGCTTTCCAGTAATTTTAGAAAGTTTTCTTTATTGAAACATCTGAAGCATGCCTGGTGCTGTAGCGTTTCTCCTGTACATAACAGAATCTGAATAATCACTTACATTTTTTCACTTCTTCTGTACATATGACACATCTTCACATCAGCACGGATTCAGTATTACTTTAGCTATAACTTTTCTTACCATGATATATATTCAAGTGAAAGATTTCCTCTGCCAGAAACGTCTCTGTCCTGCTTCAGATCAGAAAGAAGTCACGAACTATATATATGTGAAAGAGCACGTACACTATGAAGCATTTTTATATGCATGACAGCAAATACAGTACACACTATTAGATTAATAGAACATGAACATGTGTTATGACAGCTTGATATTTCGCAGGTCTTTTTTTTTTTTTTTCTCTTGTTCAGGCTTTCCGGAGAACCAGAGAGAAACCGGGAGACAAGTGTTTAAAGTCTGGCCTCGAACCATTAGTCAGGTTTCTGTGTATTTCCTGTCTGTCTGCAGTGAGGATTGTGTCCGTAAACCCCAGCTCTAATCAGCTCCAAGCCTTGCTCTGTTTTTATCTATGGCTTCTAGATGCTTGTTTGTGGGTTGTTGTTTTTTTTTGGGATTGAAAGACATATAAGATGCTTTGCATAAGGAAACAATCCCTCTTTTTGCTGAGGTCCGTTATTGCAGGAATGAAAATAAAGAAATGAACACTGGACAGAAATCTCTGGTGGACTTGGTTTCTCTTTCAATATTTCTCGTTCTGCAGTTAGTCTCCCTCACACCCACATACACACATATATATATATATATATATATATATATATAGAGAGAGAGAGAGAGAGAGAGAAGGTCTTTTATGGAAAAAGTGAGAAAAAGGGCTATTTGATGATCTTGTATATAAAGCAGCATTCACAAAGAGGATAATGCTATGTACTTGGACATACCATCTCTCTCTCTCTCTCTCTCTCTCTCTCTCTTTGTCCTCGATGTCTCAGTGGACTTCCATTAGTGAAATCAATGCAGCAGAAATCTGATTAAGGAAAGTGCTTTCTGCAAAGGTCTACAATGAGAGGGTGCTTGGACACTTTTGGTATGTGTGTGTGTGTGTATGTGTGTGTGTGCGCGTGCACACATGCACATTATGTCAGCTGCCAGACACAAACCAGAAAGTGGATGATGGTCGATGCAGCGTTAAATCTCCTCAGAGCCATGTTTTCCAAAAACTCTACCACAATACAATACAATACAATACTAAAGTGAAGATCAACCAGGAGGGAGACCACGTTCAAACGCTCTGCCCTTCATCATGGCAATATTATTATTATATATATTTTTTTAATTCAATCTAAATGGAATTAAAACTTCATTCTCACTGCAGTGCTTTGGTGATGCTTTAATTATAATCCCAGCAATCACCTTCATTACTAAATTAAGCTCAGACAGTAGCACTGCAGCTAATGGATTTATAGACTGTAAATTCCAACACGTTATCGTTCCTATAGCAACAGCTTGTTCATGGAAACTTGTATTGCAGACACTTTACATAATCTAAGTCTAATAACATGTGATTTTTATTTATTTATTTATTTTCTTTTTACTTTTTAATGGTGCGTTTTAAAGAAGGCCCACTTGGGGCCCAATGCATTTGTTCCTGGGAAGCTTCATCGAATGGAACGCTTGATCCTTGAAAATTGACGCCAACTTGCGGAACAAGATGCGTCATTCACGAACACTACTTGCCCCTTCTAAGTGTTACACCCTTAAATTGCATGCATTTCACAGGTCAGCAGAGGTTAAACCTCTAAACAGGAAATATTCTGTATCAACTGGAGGTTCATGCATGCATACATATATATATATATATATATATATATATATACACACCACATTCACAAGTCTGGTCTCTCTCTCTATATATATATATAAGATACTATCAAAAGCTTCGCAAAGCAGATTCACAGAAGAGGGAAGGAAGAAGCACACAGATTAAAACATCATCATCTTAGATTCTCTGTAAGAATTCGAACACTTTGTACACTTCAACAACTTATATATGATATTTCAGGATGTTCAGGAAAAAAATCATCATGGGGTGTCGATATATCAGAACAAAAACCATGAGATCAATGGGTGACTTTAAACTGGAAATGCCTTAAAGTGGTCAGAAATGGTGCTTGTTTATCTTTTTGTTTGATAAACCACCAATGCACATACTTATATCTTTAATTAAACAGTTAAATAATGATGGCCTGCTCTGCGACTTAATCCTCTGCTAAACACTGAAATGAATGTCTGTACATACATGATGAACATGTTTAGGTATTGAATTGGGAATGTGTTTAGATTGATGGTTAGTTCTGCTTTTGTCTACAGAAAAGACAAATTTGACCATGCCCCACAGGAGTTCTTTGTTTTTAGCATTTACAGTATATCTAGCTGCACATCAATGACTGTTAACCACATGCAACGTAACTTAAGCACGGATTTGCATTTTCAAACGTCAGGGTCCAGTTCTAACACTGAAACTGCTCTGCTTTGTCTATTCTGTAGTGCTTCAAAAGGCCAAATGGCACTTCCGTGTGTGTGGGTGTGGGTGTCTGATCAGTTCCAAGATTTCAGAACATATTGTACGAAATGATCTCTTAAAATGTTCATCTATCAAAAACAAGACATGTGTTTTTAAAAATAAAATTCAGCAGGATTCTTTATTTTATTGTCTCGTCATCTACCGCTCTATCCCGTATACATGGTCACAGCAGCCTTCACAAAGCTTCTTAAGCTTGAAAGTTGCTCCTAGTGACGAAATTCTAAGAAAATTCTTAGAATTATGACATTTTCTTAGAATTTCCCCTTAAATTTA
>JAQQZS010000008.1:6921637-6938566 GCA_030068045.1 Platyallabes tihoni | reverse complement strand
CATTCCACAGGTGCATGTTAATTAATTGATAATGGTTAATTGAACATGCATGGAAAACATTGTTTAAACCCTTTACACTTTTTGGACGCCTTCAGCATTCCTTTATAATGTAGAAAGAAATAAAAATCAGGAACCATCATGGAGTTAGAAAGTGACCACAAACTTTTGAATGGTAGAGTATGTAGAGAGAGAGAGAGAGAAAGAGAGAGGGGTTTCTACATGAGGTGAGTGTGTGAGAGTAACCCAAGGTCAAGAATGAACCGCACACACTAGCGCTGTGAGATAACGCTGTGAAATAGTAAGACCCGTGTAATTGTTTTCAAACCTGATTTTCTGATTTGTCAATTAAATCTTGAGTATTTTAAAAATATTTTTTCCACTAAATATTAAAGGCTAAACAAACTCCTTGTTCCAACACGGTCAGGCTTTACAAGTTCGCTCGGTTCATATTTGATTACCCTTTTACACAGAATCAGCTACGCTGCACGTTTAGCCGACCTGAGCCGGTCGCGGCTTTATTACACACCGACTCGTTAAACCTTTTACACAATGTACTGAATATGAACTTCTTTATTTCTATTTATCTTTCTCGCTGTACGCATGTGTGTGTCAGCGTTGTGCAATTTCTATATTGGATTCACTATAGCAAGGATGAGTAAACGACTGACAGAAAATGAGAGAGAGAGGAAGACAAGAGACAGGAAGTAAAAGTGTCTGTCTGGTGTGACCCTGATGTGAGCACAGATTCTCATTCTTAAATCTTCGAGTCTGTGTTGTGTGTAGTGTATTGTGCATACATGTGTGTGTGTGTGTGTTTTGTATATGTGCGTGTCTAGACATTAGAGGATCTGCGGTTAAGTCAGACCCAACTGATGACTTGTTTCTCTCTCTCTCTCTCTCTCTCTCTCTCTCTCTCTCTCTCTCTTTCTGTCTTTCTGTCTGTCTCTCTCTTTTTCTCTTTCCATCTTTTTTCTCTTTCTTTCTTTCAGGTTTCACTGAGCTTCTCTTCAGTCGCTCCCCGTACATGGTAACACAGGACTGAGGACGAGTGGTAAGTCAGCAGTTGTGTGTGTGTGTGTGTGTGTGTGTGTGTGTGTGTGTGTGTGTGTGTGCGGCGTTTAGGCGTATATACTGTATGGAACAGCCGAAAAAAAAAGAATATAAGAAGAAACACAGAAGCATTCGAGTCAAACAGAAAGTGATAGTAAGATTAAGTTAAATAGCCGGGCAGTCCTGAGCCCTCGGGTTTTTCTCTGCACGGAGAGCGTGGGTTCAGCTAGCAGACCACCGCAGCCCACAACAAAGCCGCGTCGACTGGAAACGGCTGCTCTTCTGTGTGGTTAGTTAACTGGAAATTTACGGTTCACATGTCTGTGTTGTCATACAAATAACACGAACATACCTGTGTGTGTGTGTGTGCGCGCGCGTGTGTCTGTGTGGTTACGGGAAATCGGCGGTGTGTTGTTTATGTGTAGGAGTGGTAGTATTGCTAGGAAATCGTCTATATGTATTTATATATATGTGTGTGTGTGTGTATTGTGTATCGTGGTGATACAGGTCAGGAAGAGGCGGAGCTATGCATGCGGTTACATTCCTGCTTTAGGCGGCCATATTTGCTAGTTTCCTTTTTGAATGAAAAACCGCGTGTCTGAGTCGAGTGGGGTTATTTATTACTATGGACCGGCGCGTTGACATCGAGTATAAAAGCACTAGTGGCGGAAAAAAATAATTATATGGATCAATTGTTATCGAACAGAACCGTCATGAAGCTGAAGCGTTCCTCTTCCAGTTCCAAGTTCACATCAGTGGTTTCGGTGTGACACGTCATGAACGTCATGAACCGACTTTCCGTCACATCTCAAGTGAAACATCACTTTTTTTTTTCCTTTTCTTATTTGTCCTGGAGTGTGTGTGTGTGTGTGTGTGTGTGTGTGTGTTCACTTTTTATTTTTTTGCTAAATAATTTGCTAACTCGTCTTTCTTTTGGGCTGACTTGTCACGGATTTACCGTATTTGTTCCTGTTCTTTGTTTTCTTTTGATTTTTGTGAACAAAGGCGGTTGACGTTTAAACTATTTTGGTTAATTACATCAATAAAAAACAATGCTATTAATGTTATAGCGAGTATACTAACTATACAAGTATAAGAAATAACGATAAATATAAAAATTATATCGATAATAATGTTACCACTGACAATAAAAAAAAACAAGGGGCGTTCGAGTCAAACCGGGACTCGTGGTGGAAATCTCTGGTAAATGAAGGTGGAAAGTCAATTGACATTTACAGAAGACTTCAAGCAAGGTACAGTGATGAGACTCTTAGCTGCAGTGAAACATTTGAATTGTGCAAACGTTTTAAAGGAGGCCGCACGTCCGTGAATGAGGAACCTCGTCGGAGCCCGATGCAGAGGAGTTCGTTCTTCTGAACATTCAATGCCTGATCCTTGAGAATCAACGGAAAACCTTCCACCGTCCTGTGGAATCATTCACAAACACCGCTTGAACGTTACAAAAACTTTGCTGGGAGTCATTGCCATATCCCTGTGCAGTCCTGACCTCGCGTCATGCCAAGGAGTTCCTGGGAGGCCAGGGTTTCAGACGTCAAGCAGGCAGTCCGATCAAGGCTTATCCAAGCCACTGTGAAACAGTTGGATAAGTGCATTAGTGTAGCTGGGATTATTCAGAGTGTAGATTTTACTCTCAGTGATGCACAATCAAAAGTACCAGTCTGACTTTAATTCTCCTACCTATCTAATGAGCTTTATGTGATTAGCTTTCAGTCTCACTGCACAGGCTGACGTCAGATTGAATGCATGTTTTTTCCAGTAGGAAAAAAATAACCTCCTATTCCAACAAAGACAATAAATTCACTGTACAAAACGTCAGAGTGCACGCTAAAACCCTCATTATTTTATTTTATTTTTTCGCTTAATTTGATGGATTTGATGATTGAACGTATTTTCAAGGCTCTTTGTTAGACCAGCAGCAATCATTTCCTACTCGCTCCAAGCATAATTAGCTTTTCTTTTTTTTTTCTTTTTTTGCTAACTGTCAGGAAAATGGTGATTAGCGCTCACTTAATATTGGACTGGGGCATCACGGACTAATGATTTTCATTTAGTAAAAGGAATCCAAAGTCCTTCAATCATTCAGTGTGATTTAGGCAGCGGTACGTCACCAAGATGCGTTTAAACGCGTAAGCTGCTTTCGCCTTACCCAAGTCAGAATTATGTTGTTTTTGACCTTCATGTTGCTCTTTTGTAAGCATTAATCTAGCTTGGTGACTGATGTATAAATAGTTCCTAGAAACAGTGAACTGTTACTCTTAATCCTATGAACATCCATGTTGATGTAATGTCATGTGATGGAACTCAGATTTGAAGAGACAATTGAAAATGAATTCTGAGTTTCTTCTTTGTTTTTTTTATGGACAAGTTAAAAAAATTTGCGTTATGAACTTTAATATAATTTGGATACCTACCTGTAGTCTATTCTGTATCTCTCTAAAACACACACCTTTGCAGTAGTCTGTAAGAGCTCGTTTCTAGGAAAAGGTCAATTGAATCTGGGTCAAGATTAAATCCGAGTGAGCTCTGAGCACAGCGCCAAGGTGACAGATCCAAGCGGTCCACTTCACAGGGAGATTGTGTCTTCCCCAGAGCAAAGTGGATTGGCTGCTGATTATCTGCAGCTAGTCCTAGATTCCTCAAGAGAAATCTCTCTGAAGTGAAACGAGTGAGAAACCTTGAGAAGAATTACACTCATTACACCTCCACAATAGTGTACTGTTCAGTCAGAAAGTACTACATGTGAACCAACTTTAGGCCTGTAGGTTATCCATGTGGAACCATCCAAATGATCTTCAGGATATCTGTTTGGAACCATCTCAACTCATGTTTAGGGTGTCTATATGGAACCATCTCACTGATCTTTAGGGTATCCATGTGGAATCATCCACAAAAAATCGAAATGATATCCATGTAGAACCGTTCAAATGATCTTTAGGTCATCCATGTGGAACCGTCCAACTTATCTCTAGTGTATCTATGTAGAATCATCCAACGGATCCTTAGTGTAGCTACTGTATGAACCAACTGATCTTTAGTTTATCTGTGTGGATCATGCATCTGATCTTTAGTGTATCCATGTAGAACCATCTGACTGCTTTTTACGGTATCTATGTCCACATCCACAACAAAATTTAGGGTATCCATGTGGAATCATCCAAATGATTTTTCAGTTATATATGTGGAACCATCCAACTGATCTTTAGTGTAGCTACATGGAACCATGCAACTATTCCTTAGTGTATCCGTGTGGAACCATTCAACTTATCTTTAGGTTATCCATGTGGAGCCATCCACAACAGTCTTTAGTTTATCTATTTGAAACCATCCAACTGCTCTTTAGGACATCTATCAACAAACTTTAGTGTATCCATGTGGAACCATCTAACTTATCTTTAGTGTATCTACTGTATGTGGAATCATCCAACTGATACTTAAGGTATTAATGTAGAACAATCCACAGCAATTTTTATTGCATCTACAGTATGTGGAACCATCCAACTGATTTTTACGGTATCTATGTGGAAACATCCACAGCACCAAAGAATGAGTTGCAAGGCTCCATTAAATCCAGTGGTCTAGATGAGTCACAGCAGTAAAAGTTCCACTGACATTAAACCCAGCATTAAGCCTACAGTTTGACAGAGAAAGACAGACGGAACCTATAATCAGGTATGCTCTTATCTACACCGGTTTACGATGTTCTACATAATGACCGAGCAGGAACTTCGGCCGGTTTAGCTATTACATCATAACACAAACATGAAAGGTAACAGAGACAGTTCACAGACTCCGGGCTTGTCAGGGTCCTGTGATGAAGTACGGGATGTAGACTGTTAAGATGAAAATGTGGTCATTTGGGTCACAAGTAAGTCCAGTACCCAGACACGACCTTTTGGATACTTATCAAACTTTCTATATTTGTATGACTATATTCCTTTGGGAAAAGTACAAATTCAAGAAATCCAACCGAGTTAAACTTTCTAAAATGCTTTGATCATTATAGATTCTGAGAAAAGTCAATTATGCACAGTTGGCATGAATATGGAGCAATTAATGGGGTAGAATTTGTGGAAGGTTGTGGGAGGCAAAAGATACAGAGGATGTGAAGGGGCGGAGAAAATCGGTAGCACAGGAGTTCAGGTCTAGTGGACATACTGTACTGTATGTGGACCTCTGGGCAGTTATTAGTCTCATTGGGCTGGCGGTCACCAGTTTTGTTCTTCTATTTTTGAGCAGCCAGACAACAAAAACCTAAATCGTACTAGACCCTGACTTTCACAAAATGCAGTATTTAAACTTAATGTCGGTAACTGCAGGTATGTAGAAAGAATGACAAAACCAACGAAATAGCTGGAACTATGTTTGAGGAGAGCACAATGCAATAAATGCTCAATACATAATTCCATGTGAATGACCAGCACAAAACTTACAGGTACATAGTGTTCAAATATGTTCTCCTCAGGGTAACCAAAATATTATTAATTCAGTTATGAATAATTTATTTTTAACATGGCAACACAGTGGCGTTGTGGTCCCGGGTCGAGGGTTCGATTCCCGCACCGGGTCTTTATGTGTGTAGTTTGCATGTTCTCACCTTGCTTGGTGGATTTCCTCCAGTTGCCATTTCTTTTTTCTTTTTTCTTTTCATACAATGGATGTGATTTTAGCCCCCCAAAAATATATTGGGATTTTATACTAGAGGACGGCAAAATGTTAGTTAGTTGTCTGTATTTGTTGAGGTCCAGAAGATGGAAGAAAGCCAGACATCTCACTTTAGCTGTTATAGCAACTATTTCTAGCACTGCTATGAAATCCCCATGCTGCTTGACGTCAGGGCCCTAATGCACACACAAAGGCAAAAGCAAAAAGTTCTCATTCAAGCCATGTTTATCAGAATCTTTTGAATACTTTTATGTATATATACTTAGCAAAAAAAGAAACGTTCTCTGACTTTCAACTGTTTTTACTTTCAGTAAACTTAATGTGTAAATATTTATATGAACAAATAAAAAAAAAAGAGTCAACACCATAAGACATAAACTAAAAATGTTTCACAATGTGTCCCTGAATGAAGGGAGGCTCAAAATCAACAATACCGTTTCGAACCCTTCGCCTAAAAGACACCAGTGGAACTGGATTGTTTTTTTTTTTGTTTGTTTGTTTTTTTAGATGAGCATCAACTTTATCCAGGTATTGCTTTGAAAAAGAGCAATCCTCTGATTCTGTGTGCATTCGGCTGATGACAGACTCCAGGACGGTCACAGAGAGAGACGTCCTGATAGCTATCAGCATGCAAACAAATATGATTACCAGAAGGTCTCCCTCCTACAGACACACTCTCTCAAACCTCACACACACACACACACACACACACACACACACACACACACACACACACACACACACACACACACACACACACACTTAAATGCAGCATAAGCTGATATTACCACAAGAAGATACACCGGACACGCTGAAGATTCTGGCACCACAACATCTTTTTTTCTTTCTTTCCTTTTTTTTTTATGTACACTACCCATCTGTTGTTTTTATCCAAATTGTGTGTTTCAGCTGGTTGATACAGAAGCCTGTGTGCACAAATTTCTAAGTGTGCGTGTGTGCTGGACTTGCATGAAGATTTAGAAAGATGGAATGAATTACCTTTAATTGATCTAATTTCTCTAACTCTTTTCTTCTTTATTAATTAATCGTATATTTCTTTGGTATTTATCAAAGATTTATCACCGACACCACTCTGAATCGTGTCCTCACCAGGCCCGCCACGTGCGCTCTCGCTCCTTCAGCTATTGCTGCTCGAGGCTTTAAAAGATTACTAATTCGCTTTCTACAGAATTCAAATGGAAATTATGTTCATGCTCCAGACTTCCTGTTCTTTGAGTAACCACTTTAGCTGCAACCTTAAAAATAGTTGTAAAAGAATCCCCTTCGTATGTTGCAGGCCAGCTCTTTGTTTGACACAGGAAAGCGTGTTTCCAAGTCAGTGTAAAGAAAAAAGAAAAAAGCAGAAGCACAGCACTAATATGCGGAAAGTGGATGAGTGGCAAGGGGCGAAGGTGCATGAGCTGAATTTTTCACTGGCAGTTCTCCTTTACTGCAACGTAGCCTTAAAGGACACATGCTGGGACGTTAGGAACGGAACAGGTATGTCGATGCATTAAAGCTGCTCAGTAATGCATGATAAAGTATGATGCCAATCAAAAGTTTGGATGCGTCCAAAATATCCAATAATCTCCTTTGAACAGCTGATATTGAGACACGTCTTCTATTTATGCTCTGTAAATCCTTCATAACGCCTCTAATCTGAGGTGCTGTTTGTTAATTAGTGATTTCTGAGGCTGGTGACTCTAAATGAACTTCTCCTCTGCAGCAGAGGTACGTTTTGGTCTTGTTTTCCTGGGATGGTCTTCATGAGAGCCGGTTTCATCATGGTGGTTTGATGGGTTTTGCAAAAGCACTTAACAATACTGATCCTGCAAGAACTGCTTTAAAACTGCTGACCTTCATGTCTTAATATAACAACTGAGTGTTGTTGTTGTTACATAATTACCTAATGCCATTTATACATTTTCAAGGTTTTTTTGGGGGAAAAAATCCAGTATTGTTCTAGAATGTAGAAAATAGATCAAAACTTGTGTCCAAACTTTTGACTGGTACTGTAAATCATGAACATACTGTAGTAGGTTATGTCCATGTAGCAGTTTAAAACCAGAATACATGTAGACGACTCAGATGATTGATACGCCATTGTTAAAAAAAAAAAAAAAAAAAAAAAGTTGATATGTAGGATTAACATGCTAAGAGAGGACACCAGGACATCTTCAAACCCATAGAAACTAGAGACCTAGTGGGGACCCAGCAGAGCCCTAAAAATGCAATGTCAACAACACTAAGTAATTCCTAAAGTCTCCATACTGAAGTCATCTTTAGGGTAGAAATTAGAAATTATTAATAACTTAAAGAACCTCTTAAGGAGTCTCGAGGTTTAAAGTCTTTCCGCAGATGATTTCATGGGTCAACTGAAGTGTCCTCCAGCATGCTCAGTAAAACCTAACAGCAGTTTTACCTACAAGAATGTCAGCATAACTAAAGATCCCTTTTTAAAAAAAATTCTACAGTAGATACAAGAAACTTAAGCACTAGTAAAGGGTATAAAAATAAACACAGTCAATATTTGGTGTGAAAACTATTTGCTTGAAAATAAAAAGCGGTGTTTGAAACTGCACAAATCTGTATCTAAGAGTAAAACACTGTGCTGGAGAATATGCCAGAACTCTTCTGGTAACTTTGTCATAATCACTCCTTTCTGTTTTCATGCAAAAACTCAGAAGGCTATATTAGGTTTTTTTTTTTCCTTCTTTTTTTTTTCCTTCTTTTTTTTTTGGCTTCCATCTGAAAACTGGTCTGTCATGTGATATGTTGCTTTCTTTAAAGGCATGCAGATATTCTTCTGTATTGTCATTTTTATTTATTAATGTTTAGTTAAGTAATGTTTGGAATTTTTTTTAATGCATCATAATAAACATATATAATAAAAGTTGTACATCTATAGTTGTACTTCTGTATATCTAAATTTAGACACACACAAGCAGAGTTTGCTGTGTTTGAAGTTACACTGTTTTACGATGGTCGCCATGGTGGCGCAACTTCTGGGAAGCCCATGCAAAAAAATAAAAATAAAAAATGCAATCTGGCTGTTTTACGTTCTCCCTCAGGCACGGGGTCATAAAACGCCACGGTACATTTGTATTAGCGAGAACATTTACACAAAAAACTTTCGATCTCTGCTCTTTCAGATGGCAGTGTGGATCCAGGCCCAGCAGCTGCAGGGTGACGCCCTGCACCAGATGCAGTCTCTCTACGGCCAGCATTTCCCCATAGAGGTGCGACACTACCTGTCCCAGTGGATAGAGGGCCAACTCTGGTACGTGTTGATGATGGAATAAGGGCTCTGTTGAAAGGTGTCGTGGAATCTTCGGCGCTAACTAAAATCCCGAACGTCTTTCTTGGTTATCCGTCAGGGACGCCATCGATCTGGAGAACCCGCAGGAGGAATTTAAAGCCAAGCGCTTGCTGGACAGTCTAATTCAGGAACTACAGAAGAAGGCAGAACATCAAATGGGAGAGGATGGCTTTCTGCTCAAGATAAAATTAGGCCACTACGCTTCACAGTTAAAGGTAAATACACGTGCGCACACACACACAACCCTTATTTGTTGTATGTATGCCTGAGAGCGAAAGCACACAAAGCATAAACACACACAAGCAGTATGTAGGCAAGGCGTCTTCCTGCACCCGGACTAGACGGAGGTGCAGCGTAGGAGTGGAGCGGAGCAGAGCGGTCAGGAAGATGATAATGAAGATGATGATGGCGATGATCATGATGATGATGATCTGTAACGGATACGTGAGAAAGCATGCGTTATGACGACAGACATGATGAAACATGGTGTATTTCAGAGCACATACGACCGATGTCCGCTGGAGCTGGTGAGATGCATCAAGCACATTCTCTACACGGAGCAGAGACTCGTCAGGGAAGCCACTAATGTGAGTAAAGCCCACATACACATACAATCGCGCACACACAAATATTCTTTATGAAATTCTGATTGTGAAAGAGGAAGCCTCTGGGGTTTCTCAATTGCGTAACACAGTAGAGCAGTGTAAATTGGGGTGTTAAGTTTATTGTTTGTTTTGTTTTGTTTTGTTTTTTTCAACTTGTTTGAGTTCTGTAAGTGGAGTCGACGTAGAATTCGAGCGGAAACGTCAGTTTTTCCGTTCGCGACGTCTACACATAACACCGTGGTTAAAACAGATCTGCGTATGTGTGTGTGAGACAGTCGAGCTCTCCGTTGAGCGGGATGATGGACAGCATGTCGCAGAAGTACCAGCAGATAAACCAAGCGTTTGAGGAGCTCAGGATCCTGACGCAGGACACGGAGAACGACTTGCGCAAGCTTCAGCACAACCAGGAGTACTTCATAATACAGTATCAGGAGAGTCTTCGAATACAGGGTACATACACACTCACACACATATGGATGGATAGATAGATAGATAGACAGATGTTAGAGAGATGTTTTATTTTCAGTATAAATTCTGGAAGAAAAAAAATAAGCCTGGAGCAATGTACACAAAGTGTGTGTGTTTGACCTTAGAGTTGGGTGCATATGTCTCTCGTAGCTCAGCTGTCGAGTCTGGCCACGCTGCCCCCCGCCGACAGACAGGTCCGAGAGCCGAGCCTTCTCAGCAAAAGAGCCACAGTGGAAGCCTGGCTCACCAGAGAAGCCAACACCCTGCAGAAATACAGACTGGTAAAATACAAGCGCGTGCTCACACAACAGGCGAATGTTCTCGTTTAGTGACTCACAGAGTGTATTTTAAGGTCAAGACTGTTTTATGAGATGAGACATAGCGATAATTTCTACAGATGAGGAACTGCAGTGAGAACAATGGCTAGAGGGACTGTGTTTTATGACCAGTCAACAGGTTTGTTTTAGCTGATAACACTTCGCTACTGCTTGGCATTAAAGCCTGTGTCATGTTGTGCCTATACACACACCCACATCCATGTACGCATACACACACACACACACACACACACACACAAATACACACACACATATATATAGACGGTGGATAGACTTGACCGAACTGGTCCAGATCCAGATCCAATATCCAGATTATTAAACAAATCCGGACTGAGTGTACAAATGCAGTAATCCAGAACAAGTGTCCAGATCCAGTCATACAGGTCCAGGGTCCAAATACAAGATCGATTACTACAGATTGTGTAATACACAGTTACAGAACAAATCCAGTATATAGATTATGTCTCCAGATTTAGCATTAAGGTAGTGATCTAGTATCCAGATTGAGGATTAAATACAGTATGTACCGGTTTAGCATTCTGTATTTAGCATCCAAATGTAGATCCAGGACTCTATGCGTGTAAAGTGTCCAGGTCAAGGATAAAAATCCAGTCTCCAGACCCTCTATATAGATCAGGTTTTACAAATCTAGAATCTTCCAAATCTTTAAGGAATCAGTAATTGAGATTTACTATCCAGATTCAGTATCGAAATTCAGATTTACTGTTACAGTACAGTATGGCCTCCAAATACAAGTATTCTAGTGTGCGGGTCATGTCCAGTATTCTAGTGTGCGGGTCATGTCCAATATTCCAAATCCAGTGTCCAGGTCATGTCCAGTATTCTAAATTCAGTGTCCAGGTCATGTCTAGTATTCTAAATCCAGTGTCCAGGTCATGCCCACCAGTATTGCAGATCCAATGTCCAGGTCATGTCCAGTATTCCAGATCCAGTGTTCAGGTCATGTCCAACATTCCAATCCAATGGACAGATCATGTCCAATATTCTAAATCCAGTGTCCAGGTCATGACATGACACTGAATTTAGAATACTTGACAACTATTCTAGTGTCCAGGTCATGTCCAGTATTCTAGTGTGCAGGTCATGTCCAACATTCCAAATCCAGTGTCCAGGTCATGTCCAATATTCCAAATCCAGTGTCCAGGTCATGCCCAGTATTGCAGATCCAATGTCCAGATCATGTCCAGTATTCCAGATCCAGTGTTCAGGTCATGTCCAACATTCCAATCCAATGTCCAGATCATGTCCAATATTCTAAATCCAGTGTCCAGGTCATGACATGACACTGAATTTAGAATACTTGACAAGTATTCTAGTGTCCAGGTCATGTCCAGTATTCTAGTGTCCAGGTCATGTCCAGTATTCTAGTGTCCAGGTCATGTCCAATATTCCAAATCCAGTGTCTAGATCATGTCCGGTATTCTAAATTCAGTGTCCAGGTCATGTTCAATATTCCAAATCCAGTGTCTAGATCATGTCCGGTATTCTAAATTCAGTGTCCAGGTCATGCCCAGTATTGCAGATCCAATGTCCAGATCATGTCCAGTATTCCAGATCCAGTGTTCAGATCATGTCCAGTATTCCAAATTAAGTGTCCTGATCATTTCCAATATTCCACATGCAGTTTCTAGGCCATGTCCTGTACTCTAAATTCAGAGTCCAGGTCATGTCCAGACCCAGCATTCAATAACCAAAGCCATTATCTGTTCAGGTTGCATTCTGATTTCTTATACAGTGTTCCTGGGATGGACCCTAGAACCACAGCACCCAAGATAAAGCATTTATAGGCAATATACAAGTGATGGACAGTTTCGTGGTATTAATGGGTGAAGTGTGTGTTTTTTCTGTGTGTATGCGTTCAGGGTCTGGCAGAAAAGCACCAGAAAACACTGGCATTGTTACGGAAACAACAAACAGTGATACTCGACGACGAGCTGATCCAGTGGAAGAGACGCCAGCAGCTCGCCGGCAACGGAGGACCGCACGAGGGAGGACTGGATATCCTGCAGTCATGGTACACACCCTCAAACATACACACACTCACACACTTGTCTCTTAATCTCAAGACTAAGAGAGGATTTGACTTGTGTAGACATAAAAAACACTAAACAGCAAAAAAGGAGAATAGGCCACATGGAATTAAGGTAAAGAAATATTTGTGCGTGTGTTTTGGAAAATAAGGTATTTCCATGGCAAATAAGCTTGGATATGCATTGTGGAAACTGCACCACAGAGCTATTCAATACGAAGAGCCGCGCATGTTTAGTTTAGCAGTAGCGGTTTACTAGAATAACAAGAAAAACATGTAATTATGTGAACACGGCAGGGAAGAACACCGGGACATTGCTCATTGTTTTCGTATCTGAAACAGCTTTTTCCACCTTATTTCATAAGGACATCCTGCAGTCATGGTACACACACACACGCGCACACACACATATACACATACTGTACACACTAAAACAATAAGGCACTGCATGAGGACTCACTTTTTTGGTCATTGTACAGTACGTGCATACACACATACACATCAACAGCAAAGCGGCAGTGAGAAAACACACTGCGAGTTTAAAGTGGTTGAAATCTAGTCAGATATGCTTTTTGAAACACACCCACTCTGACATCATCAAAGAGAGTCAAATGAAGCCATTCAAAGGGATTTTTAATGTCTAAATGTATGGAATCGCATACACACAGGTGTGAGAAGCTCGCCGAGACCATTTGGCAAAATCGGCAGCAGATCAGGAGGGCGGAGCATTTAAGGCAGCAGCTGCCGATCCCCGGCCCCATCGAGGAACTTCTCAATGATCTCAACAGCACCATCACGGATATCATCTCGGCTCTCGTCACCAGGTACGTACTTGTGTGTGTTTATGTCCTTCTGCTGTACAAATCCCTATAACAGTACTGAACATATACAGTGTTGGGGAAGTTACTCAAAAAAAATAATCTACTACAAATGACTAATTACTTCTTTAAAATTGTAATTTGATTACATTACTGATTATTACATGTCAAAAGTAATCAGATAATACTATTTACGTTACTTTCAAGTTATTCTGAAAACATCTGTCACGGCGTGTATTCTCACTCACTCCGTAGGGTCCCTACGTAGGCGGCCCCAAAAAAATCGTCCCGCGTTAAAAATCCTTCCCTTCCTCCCTCCTTTAACCCTGCTTCTTCCCCGTTTTTTTCTAAATAAAATTACCCCTTTTTCCCGTAAGAACTCGTCTTGTGTCCATGTGTATGTGTTGCCACTTGTGCAAAAAGAGTGAACCCTTTACAACATCAAATGTAAGTACAAAGCTCTCCGACGATTGACTAAGGTGTATGCTCGTTAACTGATGCTGTGCAAAAACGTGATTTTTTAAAATGCATTTTGATTAATTTTTAAACACTACATTTGTAACGTAATGTTATTGACATTAGTAACTGTAATCAAGTTACATGCATTAAAAATGCAATGCGCATTTATCAGGAAAAGTAATTCGATTACAGTAACGGGTTACTGTCTATACCCAACTCTGAACATACACACTATCATTATAACCTCAAACTTTCTGCATTTCGGCATGACGTAGGGTACTGCGTTCATGTAAAAAAGTTAAAATTTCCAAAACAAACTCCTTCTCAAATCAGGAACGTCTTCCTAACCTCGAGTTCAGCACAGCGATATATATTCCGATTAAATGCTTAGCTCATGTAAACATACTTCTTATCAGTGAAGCATCCATGTAAACAGTTAAGTTGGAATCTTTATTTATAAATTCATTTGAACTGGAGAAATATTTTCCATATTAAACGTAGCTACTCAATTGACCCATAAAAGCAAGCGATATTGTTGCTAGCTAAACAATTTGAAGCTTTAATGCCCATAAATACATACATATATTAAAAAGGACTGTCGTAGCGTTAAGGTTAGCATGTTTCGCTGTAAGTGTGTCACGTCCTGCTCCATCCAGTTCGACGATGTGTATATCGGTTCGTGTGTGTGTTCACAGCACCTTCATCATAGAGAAGCAGCCGCCTCAGGTGCTGAAGACGCAGACGAAGTTTGCAGCCACGGTACGTTTGCTGGTGGGAGGAAAACTCAACGTCCACATGAACCCTCCTCAGGTGAAAGCCACCATCATCAGCGAGCAGCAGGCCAAGGCGCTGCTCAAGAACGAAAACACCCGGAAGTGAGTTCTCATACAGGCAATTTATACACACATAAACACTGCACTTTTGCAGCACTAGATCTCCTTAAAGTCCCTTATTTTCAACCTTAACAGTTGAAAGAATTTTAGATTTTAGGCTCAAGACATTTTGAATCTGTCTATCAAGACTAATAGCGTCCACCTATTGTCTGCTCTTTAAAGTCCAGTGACAGTCCCCGAAGTGAGACAGAATTGTGATCAGTACATAACAGAGCAGCAACAGATCCCGCTTTTCTCCAGCTTCTCATTTGTTTATCGAAATGTACGATGGGCGTTCAAGTCAAACCGGGACTTCTGATTTTCCAGAATAACACAGTTATGAGAGTGAAAACTCCCTTCCCATTTCTCTAAACCTGCTTTTCTACCTTGGACTTGGACTGCGTCATTCTGAAACGCTGGCCTCCCAGGAACTCCTTTAATCTCTCAAACCTGTGCAAATCAATTCGAATTAGCGTTAAAATTATCCGTCATTATAAAAGAACTTGGACATTCCAGTTGTTGAATGTTCATGTGAACATCCTCAATGGGCTCTGAGCCACCTTCATTCATGGATGCACAGACTTCTTTAAAATGTCTCATCATGAAACTGTGCTTGAAGGCTCAGTTTTACATATTCATTCACGACACCGTTCACCAAAGATCCCGCTTTAACTTGCACGCTTTCAAACATTTCGGTGCTAACGAAACAAGTGAAAAGTGGCATCGTGGAGAAAAGAGGAATCTGGGTCATCCTCTAGGAACATCCTCTAGGTTCTAATTCACTTTAGTTACATTTTAGTTACAAAATCTTGAAAGACTCGTGGTGAAAATGTCTTTGAGGAATCGGATGGAGGACATCAATGTCCTTAGCAGTCTTTAAATACATTTTCTTCATTCTATTAAAGCTTGCTCCTTTTTTTTTGTCTCTTATTGCCGCAGAACATTCAGAAATTAATTACTAACCATTCGGAGGTGCATTATTATTGATTTTGTAAAAGGATATAATATTCTCATTAAGCACATATTAACCCTTCCGCTTTGTTAACAGACTCAGTTTCACTTAGTGAATGCGATCCGCCTACAGGGCCATGTTGAGTAACCCGATTAGTTAAACTTCCTGTTTCATGTTGAACAATGGCAATGGTCCAAAGTGGAAACAAAACATCTTCTAGATTTATTGCGCAACGGCTCGGTATGCAAATGCCGAATTATTTTTCTATGGGAACACCGAGCTTTGCATGAAAGACCTCACCTGATTCGTTCCCCGTTACTGAGCAATAGTGTCTCCCGAGGGGCGCAACAGAAAATCGCTCGCTCTTTCCCAGGGCCAAAAGCCAAAGCACGAAAACAAAAACGACAACGCTCTTTGGGTGCATCCTTCTTCTCATATGTCAATCACAGTCACACGAGCTAATCATGTGCATCTCTTGGCAAGTCCTACCTTCATCTCAAGGTGCTGTTGTGAGCCTCCAGGGCTTTAAAAGTTAAAATCTCAGTATAAGACCGTCTCTGTCTTTTTGCCCCATAGTGAGAGCAGCGGCGAGATCCTGAATAATAACTGTGTGATGGAGTATCACCAGACCACAGGCACTCTGATTGCACACTTCAGGAACATGGTGAGTGATGGGAACTGGGTTCACCTTCGAACACAAATGCAAATATATCAAAGTGGCCCCTGTTTATGATCTCCTTCATCTCCATCTGTGTTTTAAATATAGTCACCTCAAATGCCAAAAAAATTATGTAAATAACTTACGACTAATTTCCCCATAATCCTTCTCTTTCCTTTACTCAGTCTTTGAAGAGGATCAAGCGCTCAGATCGCCGTGGGGCGGAGTCGGTGACCGAGGAGAAGTTCACCATCTTGTTCGAGTCACAGTTTAGCGTCGGGGGCAACGAGCTGGTTTTTCAGGTCAAGGTAAGGATCCAGCATGCAAATAATGTGGTTACTACAAACACTAGAAAATAGGAGCCCCCATACAGTACATATACACACACATACACACACACACACACACACACACACACACACACACAAGCGCAAAAACGTGTTCTATTGACTTCAGAACAAACAAATCTAAACAATGTTCCCACAGACCTACTGTACTAACCTAGCCTTCTCTCCAGAGGTGTCAAGTAACGAAGTACATTTACTTCTACTCCTTACATTTTCACGCAATTATCTGTACTTTCTACTCCTTACATTTTCACGCAATTATCTGTACTTTCTACTCCTTACATTTTAAAAATAGCCTCGTTACTCCTAT
>JAQQZS010000008.1:6903490-6918096 GCA_030068045.1 Platyallabes tihoni | reverse complement strand
CTCTCTCTCTCTCTCTCTCTCTCTCTCTCTCTCTCTCTCTCTCTCTCTCTCTCTCTCTCTGTCTCTGTGTGTTTCTCTCTCTGTCTCTCTCTGTATCTCTCTCTCTCTCTCTCTCTCTCTCTGTGTCTCTCTCTCTCTCTCTCTCTCTGTCTCTGTGTGTTTCTCTCTCTGTCTCTCTCTGTATCTCTCTCCCTCTCTCTCACTGTCTCTCTCTCTATGGAAGTCAGGGTTCATATTAATGCTTGATGGAAGAACTGCTTTATATTTTAATATCACACTAACATTTACCATTTCTCAGGTGCGCGATGAAATATTTACAACCTTTAATGTCAGTTGTTGTTTGAACAAACACACCTGACACACACACACACACACACACAGTTTTATATATAACTCAGGGGAGGGCTTTTTGTTGTTGTTGTTGTTGTTGTTGTTGTTTTTGCAGGGATTAAATGTCCCTGCAATAGGACTATCTAACAAGGCTTTTTTTTTTTAATTTTTTTTAATTTTTCATCATTTTCTTCTTCTCTTTTTGTAATACTATATTATGTTTAAAAAATGTAAAAGGCAAACGTTTTCATCTTGGTCAGTGTAGGTGCATTAATTCGGTTTAAATGCATTGATTATGGTATAATTATGCTGTTTCAAAGTCCGCACAAGGAGGGCCGGACAAACCTGTGTGTGTGTGTCTGCACGAGTCTTGAGTCTTGAATTGCACACTGTCCGTACTCGTGCTCCATGACTTTTCACCTAGATTACTGATTATAAGTGAGTGAAAAATCAGTAAAATGAACATGTCCGTGTTTCACGAGCTTCAAACTTCACACACACACACACACACACACACACACACACACACAGATTTGACAGATGCGAACCTGATTCAAGTTCATTTTGTCAGTAAATCTCAAGGTTGTTAACATTTAATAAATATTTTTTCTTATATTGTGTCTGCGTGTGCATTCAGGAAAGCCTTCCAGGCAGAAACTTCACGTTCTGGCAGTGGTTTGACGGTGTCATGGAGCTCACGAAAAAACACCTGAAGCCTCACTGGAATGATGGGTAAGTCTCGACATCTGCACTTTGGTAAGACAAAAGGTCAAAGAGCTGGGTTGCATAATCCGACAGGGTGAACTCCACCTGTAGCAGCAGCGTCACGGTCTATAAATAAAGCCTGGATGAGGTCGAGGCCCGGATGAGGTTTCTGCGACGTACCTGTACAGTGCTTTCTTTACAGTTAGTGGGTACGTACCAAAAATACATAAAGATTTACACACACACCGCGACCGAATATAAATATATATATATATATATATATATATATATATATATAAAATCTCTTCCTGTTTACTTCAGCTGACGGTGCTTTAGCGAGAATCCGAATTACCGAGAATTCTGTTTATCCAGCAAAAAATGATTGGCTTGGGACTTACACAATAGATGGCACACTGTCAGTGTACATTAACTCCTTGTTGAGCAACTTGCTCTCTAACCTAGCCTACACGGTCTGCGCTGTTGTTCCAGCCAGACTGAACTCCACGTGGAATCAGTTTACACTGCTAATACCACACAATTACTGACTGATGCAGTCAAGATGAGCTGCTTTTAAGCCAGGGATTGATTTGCAAATGTTTTTTTTTTTTTTGCAGCCAAGGAAACGCGTTCCAGAGGGAAGGTCCAAAATCACAGCACATTTCATTTTAGGAACAATAGGGCGACTCTGTACCTTATTTACGTAAGGAGTAACACACACTCCAGACCGCCGGGTTATACGAGAAAAACTTTCTCCACACTTATTCTTCATGTCAGGTTATACTGTATCGCACCATCCAGAAGTGGATTATTTTTGTATAATGATATCATAGCGCTTGTAGCAATGATTACAAATTATGATTTATTAACAAATGTCACATCATGTATTTTAATGGCTTGGAGTTAGACTGACTGGAAATATATTCGTCTCACACCATTTAGTCATAACATTACAACGCAAAACATTAAGCCCAACACCTAATATATACACTTTATATATATATATATATATATATATATATATATACACCTATACCTAAACAGCATGTTTTTCTTCTTTTAACAAGTTCTACAAACTCTTTTCCCGTCAACGACAGGTACTTCAGTTAGTCATAAATATGACATCATCACTATTGGGCAAAAATACATCAATCCTATTGGTCACCCTTTACATCTCTCAGTACTGTATGTGTTGCAAATATACGCAAACTTACAAATCTAAGTTTAAAATTATGAGATGCTTCAGAACGCATCGTCTGAGTTTGTATTACAGCTGGAACATTAACAGATTCGGAGACCTCTAAGATCGGTGTCAAGTTGATAAAATGGACTAAAATATGGCACTTTTACATTTTTAGGCGGTGCTTTCCTAAATTTGGTATTAACCAGTTAAAAAAAAAATTTCAATCTAGAGGTATTTTAATTAAATTTAATTGAAATATTTTAATGAAAGATTACATTTTGAAATAGTTTTCAGGTTTCATTTTCATTGCGTCTCATCCCCGTAAGCAACTATTAACAGCGTTAATTAAGCGTTTTTAAGTTTGTTACCTTGTACAGTATGAGGGACGTTCAGTTCAAGTTAAACTGGGACTTGTTGACTCATTTTTCAAAAAAAAAAATCAAAAGTCCCGGTTTGACTTGAACACCCCTCAGTAGCATGTCTTTCTGTAAAATCTTTTTTCATTGCATTTTTTATGGATTAAAAAAATTCTCCACTTGTTATTTAATAAGGTTCTGTTTTCCGTGTGTGTGTGTGTGTGTGTGTGTGTGTGTGTGTGTTTCAGGGCGATCTTGGGTTTCGTCAATAAGCAGCAGGCTCAGGACATGCTGATGTCCAAACCGAATGGGACGTTCCTGTTGCGCTTCAGTGACTCTGAGATAGGGGGCATCACCATCGCGTGGGTGGCCGAGAATCCCAACAAAGCAGGTCCTCCTTGTTTCGTTGTGTGATTAATATGATAATATGAATAAGTCACATCGGTTTCGTAACTCACAAATAAGTGTCAGGTGATTCGCAGATGTATTTTGGGTTTACATTCATTTACAGAGAATAAATATATAAATATACTGTATATATCATAGCGAATTTATATATATATATATATATATATATATACACACTGTATATATGCATTTGTGTGATTGGCTGGCGATGGCACGGTGGCGTAGTGGTTATCTGTTTGCATGTAGTTTGCATGTGTTTCGTACTTGGTGGGTTTCCTTCGGGTTCTCTGGTTTCCTCCCACACTCTAAAAGCATTCAGAGTAAGTTAATTGGAGTCACCAAGTTCCCCACAGTGTATCAGTGAGTGTGTGTACACATGTCTGCCCAGCCTCTTGTCATGGGGGTCCCCTGTCTAGTGCCCTGAGTACCCTGGGGTAAGCGCCAGGCTTCCCGCAACCCTGTACACAATAAGCGGTATAGAGAATAAATGATTGGCTGAAATTGTAGGATATACAATACAATATATCTCCAATATCAGAAATATGATATAACTGATATACAGCAGGGAATGGCCTTTTGAAAAAAAATATATATATTTGTGAATTAAAGTGAGTTAGTGAAGTTTAAAAAAAGTGGTGTGATATTTATTTGTGAATTATGAAACTGATCTGACTCCGTATACTGAATACTTACTGTACACTTACACGAGCCGAATCTTACCGGTTCAAGACTTGGGGTCTGTAGCAGTCGCAAGGGTTTCAACTCTTAATCTTCCAGGCGCTCTGGAATTAATCCATTAATCCTATATTAATCCATAGTGAGTGGTAAGATAATAGATGTGCTGTTATTATTGAAGAATAGAAACATACAGATGGGTGTATTAAAGTAATGGAAAAGGGGGTTTTTATTGTTCTCAGGGGGATTTATTTATTAATTCATTCTTCTGTCATGCTTGTATTTTTGGATGAAATTCTATAAAAAAAAAGAAAAGAAATCAATATAGACTTCATCTGATTCTGATCTTTTTTATCTTATGATGAACCTTGAAATTTCTATCATGATAGCATTTATCAAAAGGCTCAGAATTAGTCGGTAATCATAGTTTTTTTTCTTAAGTGTAAGATGGGTTATTATATCAGTGACACCCTACATGTCTTGGCGTGACAGTAATACAGACTAAAAGGAATTGTGTGGCTTTCTAAGTAGGTCTGTCTTTTATTTAAACCACATAAAAGCTTCCCTGGTGTGTGCTCATAAGTGTGTCTGTGTGTGTGTCTGTGTGTGTGTGTGTGTGTGTGTGTTTGTGTGTGTGTTTGTGTGTGTGTGTGTGTGTGTGTTCTAGCAGGTGAAAGAATGGTGTGGAACCTCATGCCCTACACAACCAAAGACTTCTCGATTCGCTCTCTGGCTGATCGTATAAGTGACCTGAACCACCTGCTGTTCCTGTATCCCGACCGGCCCAAGGATGAGGTCTTCTCCAAGTACTACACCCCTCCACTGTGTATGCCCTTCTTCTCCTATATAACTCTGTGTGTGTGTGTGTGTGAGAGAGCTGTCATAAAGACTGACATAAAGAGCTGTGAAAGAGAAATGTATCTGGAAGTGAATATTACTAGCGGTGTCAAAACACTGATTTATTTTTTTTCTTAAGGTTTGATTCTTCTCGTTTGAAAGCCTGTGACTCAGACATACATTCACTTACAGTTAGGAGAATAGATTGTACGGTACGGTATGTGTAGATGCATATAGTGTGAATTAAAGAAACAGGAAAACACTTCGTGGTCAACTTTTTTTTCCACCGTAACTTAAAGGTCCCGTATCTCTTTAACAAGGTGACGTGCTGTATGCTTAGAGCTTCAGTAAAATGTGCGTGTTTCTCCAGCTGAAATACTCCTCAGATAGTGTAGTGTTTTAGTGTTTTTATGAGCCGAGCTTCTTATATGAGGTCACAATAGGAAATCTAATTGGCTTGTTTAAGCCCCAGCCAATACTAAGATGAAAAAGGACAAAAAGCAGGAAATGTTAGGGTTTTTTTTCCCGCCCTTATGTCTTTTTGCACACTGAATGTCTAAATAGATCCCCTTAAAGAGTTTTGGCCATAGATTCTCAAAAGTGGTGTTTAAAGACTCTCTGAAGCCTAGCCATGGAGTCATTTCTTTTAATTCTGGTGCAGGCCACAACACAACATTATACAATATAACATCACTGTTGTGCATAAACCTTGTATATGTGAAATAGTTACTTTTCAGGAAAACTTTCTGAAAACAGTTTGAGTTACAAGATTTAATCGCAAGCCGTTAGTGCTTTCCAATAGTTAAATATTAAATATATTACACGTACGCAGAGATATAAAGGGTGACCAACAGGATTGATTTCTTTTCTGGCAGTCACTCTGGTGCTGGTGATATCATTTGTGTACAGTATGCTTTCCAAATTGCAAAAAGTTGGTGTCAGTTTGACATTTTGAGAAAGACCTGATTATATACAGTATGAGATTATATTTATTATTGAGTTATTAGTGTGATTGTCTTGTCGTGTAAGCTAAAACAAAGGAAAATTAAAAACGTCAAAAAAGTAGCCTATAAATAATGTCATCTTGGTCGAATGTGTGATTCAGGGGGAAAACGCGAGCCAGCACAGTTTTAGACGAACTGACATCAAGATGGTGGACCAAATGAAAGAGAGGATGAGTCAGAGTCGAATTCTTGCAAAGCCAAGGCCTGGTTCGCCTCACTTGCACAGTGTTTTTCAGGAAGATTTTGTCAAAAAAAAAGTTTTTTTTTAATTCCTTTCCGCTAATTTTATCATATACAATTCATATACAGTAGAACACCTTTTGCATGTGATACAACAGGAGATTCTCAGTGTCAAAGTTCAAATGAAAAGTCTCTAGGAAATCATGTGAACATGGACAAGAATCTCTCGTAGAACCCATGCCATTAAGAATTGAGGCTGTTTTAAGAGCAAAATGAGATTATATTCAATGTTAATACATTTTTCCTGTTTCTGGCAATTTAACATCGTACAAAAACAATGATGTAGACTTGGAAGAAATTATGTTGAACCACCTGGAGGAAGGAATTTCCATGAAGCTGATCATGCCTGTCAATTTCTTACTCACATTACAGGACAACCTATACAATACAATCCATTATATGACAACCAGTATACATTACTGTAGCTAGACAGTGTACTGTAGTGTGTAGCCAGACACACCCAAATGTACTTTTACTCCCCTGACATACTAGAGCATACAAGACATTTAACCTCTGGTCAACATATTCTTATAGTACCATTTTCTTTCGGAATTTTATGAATATACAGTACGTCTATTAGAGCAGTCATTCCCAACAGCGTTCCTAGAGGACCCCCACGTCTTAGTGATGTCCCTGCTCTATCAAACCCATGTCTGTTCATCATATTCTGTTAATTAGCTAATCGGTTAAATCAGGTGTGCTGGGAGCTGAGAAAACAAGACAAGTGTGTGCTCTAGAGGACTTGTTGGGAACCAGTGTATCAAGTCGTTCAACCGCCATCAACTACAGCTTCCAACTGGAGACTAAGACTCAAGACTAAGCCCTGCTTCTTTTGAGGGATCGTGAGGCCACAGACAGCGTCGTTTTCCACTACTGGTTGTAACAGCATCAAAGCAAAGCACTACGCTCTTGACCGTCTGGTAATGATTGGTGAACGTCGGAGTCTGGAAAGAGATCCGCACAACCTCGACCTCTCTACACTCTTTACCAAGAATAATGCCTCTCAAAGGACTTCAACGTTCCCAGAGTTTTTCACTTACAACGCATTCTAAATTTTCTAGAAATGAAAAAGGAAGTAAGTGCTCAGACTGGCCCCTGAGTGGTCTTAATGGTATTAAAAAGCATTGCATTAAAAGAGTTCTCCTGCTGAGAGAATTATTGATGTCATTATAGATAAAGGCCATCGAAAGGTTGGTGGCTCAATTGTTCCTTCGAGAAGTGTGTGAAGTGTGCTCTTTAAAATGAAGCTTTTTTTTTTCTAGGTGAACTTGATGACAATCGACTCAAATACGTCCTAATAATCTGCTTAACTTTCCGTTTCTCTTTCTTCCATCTGTACAGCTAAAGCAGTGGACGGCTACGTCAAACCGCAGATCAAACAAGTAGTACCAGAGTAAGTATCACTCCCTCTCTCTCTCTCTCTTTCTCCTTCTCTCTCTCTCTCTTTCTCCTTCTCTCTCTCTCTCTCTTTCGCCTACTCATGAAGCCGACTCATGAATGCTGATTGTTGGGTAAAAGTCACTGTGCCTTCATTAGCGCTAATCTATCAGATAGGCTAATTGCGCGTCGACATATTCGCTCCGGGTCTCCACTCCAACCGAGAGGGAGGTTAGCGGTTTCCGTGGAGACGTCATACTCCATAATTGCATCGTAACCACGAGAATACGCCGAGCCCCGTTAGCGGCATTAGTCCGTTTAGCAGGCTAGTGCTCCAGCAGGTTGTCCCCGCGTTAAAAGCACGTCCGGTGGCGTTGGAGCTCAGCGGGAGACGGACATTATCGGGAGCATACATGAAAGCTGTTAGCACGCTGTTAGCTTCATTAGCTGCTCGTGATCGAGGATGGAATAAGGGGCCAAGCTGCTAGGATGAACGTTAATCACAGGTCAAGTACAGAAACAGGATGGACTTTGATGTTGGTGTCTGTGTGTGTTTTCAGGTTTATGACGCCTAATCCGGATCCAGCAGCAAATCCAACCTACATGGATCACGCAGCGTCGCCAGCTGTCAGTCACCCGCAAAACTACGGCATCTACCAACCAATGTGAGCCACAACAAGAACTAGGCTAGTCAGTTACACTAGTGCGGAATATTATAAAAAGAAACGAGGTTTACTTTAAAATGTTGATCTATATGTTAAACCAACCACGAACCATCATAAGTAGCGTTAGCTATGTTGATCTTGGCGTGGTAAGCGGTAATATCTCTCTCGCTCTCTCTCTCTTTCGCAGGAACGACAGCATGCTAGACGGTGAGGGCGACTTCGATCTGGACGACACCATGGATGTAGCAAGGCACGTCGAGCTGCTGCTCCGCCGACCTTTAGAGGACCAGTGGAGCGGCCAGCAGTCGTGACCTCGTGACGTCCGTCCTCTCTCCTTTCCCTTAAGCGTAGCTTATTCCATTCATCCCTCCTTCCCTTCCCTTCTTTCCCTGTCCCTTCATTTCCTTTCCTAATGTGAAAAACAAAGCTCAGTGGTTGCTTTTAATGTTACTTTATTTTGGTCTTGTTTTGTTTTTTGTTTAGTTTTTTTCTGTTCTTTTCTTTCTTGTACTGTCTTTTTTTTCTTCTCCGCATGTGAGCTGAATGCACATGTGTGAAGAAAAATACTACTAGCGTTCTCTTCAGCTCAATACTACCAGACAGTATTGTAGGGGGGGAAATCTTGTTACACACATGGGTTATTTTTTTTTAGTTTTTTTTTTTATTTTATCTTTTTTTTTTGTTGTTGTGAAAAATCCCAAAATAGACCTGTACTACTGTAAAAACGTCTTTTATTATTTTTTTATCTTTAGTTTTATCTTTAATTTTATACCGAGTCTAAATTTGATTGTAAATGATTTTAGTTTTTACCTGTTATTTTTTTCTTTTTTTTTTCTTTTCGCTCCCTAAAATGATCACATCTACAACCCATTGCACTGTGGAACAAGCGCATCTGTCAGATTAGTTCTTTTTTTGTTTTGTTTTGTTTTTAACATGGGGAGAGGGGGAAAAAAAGAGCTGTTACCGTGGCAACGTGAGGCTGTAATGTATATTCGATACACTAAAAGCGTAATTCAGTTGTGGTAGAGCCATTCATAGTAAGCGTGTGTACAAAAACGCTCCTGAGCAGACTGGACATGCATTCTCAATGCCTGAATATATCAAACACACACACACTCACATACACATCATTCATGTCATACACAGATGAGAAAGATGTATAGGGTATTTTATGACTCTGAGAAACTCAAACACACACACACACGTCTCTCCTTCTCACTGACTTTCTCCAGCTGAATAAGGGTGTGGTGATGTATTTGTGCGCCGGACAAACGCTTTTATATCGCATGCTACTCTGAACCTCTGCGCTTGTTGTCATGGTGACGTACGCTGCTCCGATCCTGCGTCCGGTTCTCTGACCTATACGTGCGAGACGTGAACCTGCCCACCCTTTCTCTCTCTCTCTCTTTCTCTCTTTATCACTTTCCCACCTATTTGTCCACTCACATACATACATACACTCAGGACAAAGAAGTGCAGTAGATGTATTGTACGAAGTGCTTGTATTGTAAGAAGATTCTAGATTCTATATGAATTTATTTTTCTTTACCACAATTCTATTTTATTACTGTGGAAGCTCCTTTCGATGCTCTGTGTACTGTGAATGCAGCGTGAACCCCCTCGCTAGTACGAGTCTCTCTGTGCTGACCGATCAAAGCAGCCGTTTAAAGGGGCGAGTCGCGTTTTTCCGGCGCCCTCTACTGACTAAGTGCGGACCGCAGCGACGACATGAACATAAACATTAACGTCTTTCTCTTTGCAGAAGAGAAAAAATACAGACACACACACATACTGTATACTCACACAATCTCTGTTGCATGCGGTGCTTTTTCGTCCGGGCCAGAAAAACACAAAAAACAGTCTGAAATAAAGTAAATGAAAAAAATTTTTTAAAGACAAAACAGGCGCGATCGAGACTCTCGTGCATGCTGATTTATCTTTGCATTAATGACTTGCATAACAACAGAAAGGTCTGTTTTCAAAATCACAAACCGCACCTTTAAGTGCAACGTGAAAAGATCGAGGTCAGCAAAATCCGGGGGATTAAACAAAAAATTTCATTATTATTATTATTATTTTCTACCAAACACTGCGATATCGCTTTTACTTCTCATTTCTGTGCCGCACCGTTGGACGAGTGAAATATAGCCATATATCTCCACCGCGCTTCATGTGTTTTCCCGCAGATGCTCCTAATTAACACAATTTGCTTCATCTCAGTGTACATTTCAAACTTTTTCCTGCTTATTAGGGAAGTTGTGTGATTTTGAATTTTTTTTTTTTTTCCTTTTTCATCTTTTTGTTTTTACTTTGTAATTATTCTTTCTAGTGAGACGGATCAGTCTCATCACTCGGGTGTCAGTCTTTCTCACTCTAGGTGGCAATGGACATGGGTGTGGGTGCGTCTCTGTGTGCGAGTGTGTGTGTGCGTGCGTACAGTAGGTGTGTGTATGTTGTGTGTGGATGTGCGGTTATGTCTAGCTCCACATCGTGTTGAGTGTTCCCATGTTTTTTTTTTTCCGGTTGTTTCGGTTGCTTGGATATGTGTTTTAAAGGAAGAACAATTGAAAATAAAGTTTTATAAATAATTTAAACTATGTTGTATGTTGAATCTTTTTAAGTTTAGGAAAAGTTGATGATGTGTGCAGTGAAATAAAACTCCAAAGCTTCAGAAATCTCCAAAAATTTCATACTCACTACAATATTGTGTTTAAATATCAATAAACTCTTTCCAGGATTTATTATTTTTTTTCTATATATTTTGAGGTCTCATTACAAAGGCATCGATATTTATGCTTTTTTAGCTTAAATATGGGTAAGAAAGGAAGAAATATATGACTTAGAAAGGTAAGGATGTGCTTCTTTCTGTTACATGATCGGTAAAGCAGCTGCTGTGAGTGAACTAAATGCATTCGGTGAATTTTAGGAGAATGTTTAGGCTGAGAGAAAAAGGAAATTTATGCTTCATTTCAGCTGCCTAGACATTCAGAAGCTACAAGCGTCAACACCTGTGATATGTTCTGTGACGTAGGACATTATACAATTTGGATCCCATATTAAGAAGGACGTTCAAGTCAAACCGGGATTTTTGATGAAAGTTAAAAACTGCCTTTATTTCTCTATATAATCCCCTGCCACACTAATGCACTTATCACAGTGTTTCACTAGTGCTTGGATACCATCAAGGTAGAACGTTTTCTCAGTACACCAGAGCTGCTGAAACACTGGCCTCCCAGGAATTCCATAATGACCCAAACATATGGAAATGGCTTTGAGCGGGGTCAGGACTGTACAGTGGATGTGGTGATATCTCTCAGCCTGACTTCCTGTAACGTCCAAGTGGTGTTTGTGAATGATTGAGCGTACAGTTCCCCTTAGACAGATGTGTCTCTTCCGCGAGTTATCCGCCGATTTTTAAGGATCAAACATTGCACTTGCTGAATGTTAACAGGAACGACTGCAGTCGGCTCTGATCCACCTCGGCAGGGATCGTCATTTATATCCTGCCTTCTTTAAAACGTTCTCACTATTCGAATGTTTTCCTGCGGCTGAGAGTCTCATCACCGTACTGTGCTTCTGTAAACGTCTATCAGTTTAACGCCTTCATTCACAAGAAATTGCATCAAAAGTCCCGCGTTGACTCGAACGGCCCTTGTATCTGTGTGGGATACTGTAGTGCATCAATACTCATCGTTCCAGTTATGCCGCACTACAAAATCACACTTGAAGCATGAGCTTGCTATGTTTCGTATTAAAACTCACCCAATACATCATATATACTAAATTACAGTACATACATAAAGGAACCACAAACACAACTGCAGGCTGATTCATTATCGTCATTGTGCTGAGACTGTGTGGGAGGTGGAGTTACAGTGTTTCGCAAAATCACACTGATGTAACCAAAACACTTTAGTAAAGTTGTAAAGAGATGCGGAGCTCATCGGTGTGCGGTGGATAATAACATTGCTGAACACCCAGGTTTGACACCCGACATGCCATTTTGACGTGCGCAGGCGATGTGTGTGAGCAATGCCACATGCACGGCTGCTACTTCTGCACGAGGATGCCAAGTCATGCGCTAAATATAAACCCGACTCCTCCTGCTGTGGTGTGCGTTCCTATAACAATACAAGAATTCCCACTGGACAAGGAAGGCAGTGCCGGGAATATTGCTTCAGGATTTTAGGCACTTCATGCAGAAAGCGTTACAGGAATGATATAAATTTTAGGCGTGCACAAAATTTATATTGTCCAAAGCTACAAATAAGCTATTTGATCATTTAATTTGATATAAATAATAATAATAATAACATCTAATATGGACTGGACTGCAAAGCAATCCTTTTTTTTATCAGAATAAAATGTTTAAGCATACAGTACAATGCAGAAATATTGAGCCCCGAATTTCTTCACACTTGCTTCCTAAGAGCCAGATGTTTTTGTTTTAGCTTACTTTTAATAAATATATATATATATTAATACATTCCTGAAGAACTTTGGCTCTTAGTTTTGTTTTTTTGTGAGAAACAGGTGCAGATGATGACATGTGATCCGGGGATTAGTATAATGCTGATGCTGGGTGCTTGGGACAGACGAGAGGGGAAATGAGGTCGCTGCTGAGGTCGTTACTGTACATCAACGACCGATTTAAAAAAATGTAAATCTGGAAGCATTTCGCAACGTGTCACAGTAAAACATGTGTTCTCATTTCTTTAATTTAATCTACTTCATTGAATTTAATATAATAAGAAGAAATGAGGGATGGCTCAAAACTTTTGCACAGTACTGTGTGCTTATTGCTTAGAAATCCAATAAATGCTGCAAATACAGTACATACTGTACGGAATAGTTATTATAGTTAGTAGATTTTGCACTCTGCATTACGCACGATGCTAAAGGACGGGTTAGCGCATGCTGTAATAACGTCACGGTGAATCAGCTCGGCTGATAATGTCAGTGCAATTACATGCAAATCTGCAGCACACTGATCTCATTGATGATGCATCTGACGTCATCCAGCAGTCCGTAAGCGTATCAGTCACACTGACACCAACCCACTGTGTGAAGGTCTTAATTATGTCTGACATTTCAATAATATAGCAAAGATAGCTGTTATTACCAATAAGCATTTTCCAGTGGTGCTTTATTTAATTTCATTTCATTTTATTTATTTGTGCCAGCCTTGTTGCAGAGTCATCACTCCATGCCAGTGAGCTTGTGCCCTCTGCTGAACAGTGTGTGTAACTACAGGAACCACCATGGCCATGCAAACTGCACAAACAAATAAGGACAGCATGCAATTTCAAGTGCATATGAAATTTTTTTATTATTATTATTCTAATATGTCCTTTCATGCATCTGGTGATTCAGGGTCTAGTCAAACATTTTTTAACATGAAAGATCATGTTAGAATAAAAAAGGTTATTAAAGTTATTAAAGTCCTGTGTCTAGAGCTGTTAACCATATGAGAATATTTCCCATAACAGTCGAAGATATATTCCTCTTGTTAATCCATATAATTGGATTGTTAATAATATAATTATCCAGTTATATGTTTATAATTTTTCTTTGTTACTTAATAGCATACTACTATACTTTAATCAGTTTATTGTTAGGCTTAGATTATTTAGACCGTCTGATATATACTTTGTCCCTGTTTAACCATAAAAAAACATCAACACCTTCTGACGAGACGTCAAGAAATCAACCACACTGTAGATTATAACAATATGAAATTTTTGCATATTTACGATGTGAATTTCTATCTATATATTTTTTAAAATCAAGAACATTAGAACATTAGAATTTGAAGGAGATAAGTATAGATACTGTAGCATAGCTCACTTTTATTACTATTAAATATTCAAATTAAATGATTGGAAATTGGAGGTTCAAAATATGTTTCTCAGGAGACACGAGGAAGGCATGGGTTTCATTCTCAGCCATTGCCCAAATCAAAGGCAATACTAGGTTCAATTCCCAGCCACAGGATGCAGTACAAGTCCCAAGCCCAAATAAAAGGGGAGAATCGCGTCAAGAAGGGCATCTGGGGTAAAACCTGTGCCAAGTTGTGCGCGAAGCAGACAGCAACTCTTGACGGAAACAGCTTGAAGATTGGTCATTTGGAACAATGAAAGAATGGTTGTTGGAAACAGTGGAATTGGTCTTCAGGAAGTACCGTGATTAGTGATTAGTCTTCAGGATTTGCTGTAATCACTTCGTCTTTAGAAACAATGGTGTTCAGTAGTTGGTTTTAATTTAGTTCTAGTTAAATTTTTATTTTGAATATGTAACAATAAACAATTTTTTTGTTTTTTTTTGTTTTTTTTACAAAAAAACAGCCATGTACACACATGCAGACATCCATACACATGTGCATACACCTAGATAAACATATACATGCATACACTTACATATACATATAGAACAACAGAACCTGGTCTTTGGGAACTCCTGTGTTCAGTGATGAGACTTTAATAAATGATCTTGAACATGCAGTTCATATTTCCTATTGGGTACAACATCATCCCAGGTAAGCAAGAAAAGTGTGAATGATTTGCATACAGTAACTCCTGTTCTGGCTCGATACATGCATGATGTCACAGCTTAGAACATGAAATCCTTTGTTGTTAGTTGTACAGTTGTTTTCAAAATAATAGCCGTGTTTTGAAAAAAGTGAGTAAAGCTCCATATCCATATAATAACTTTTCATTTAAATCACATAAATGCATTGGACACCCTGTACATTTTATTCTGAATCACAACATGAAGAAAAATGTGCTAAATGTATTATTAGTTTAATGTAAGTGAAGAAAAACAAATATTA
>JAQQZS010000008.1:6849093-6864093 GCA_030068045.1 Platyallabes tihoni | reverse complement strand
CCTACACACGTATACAGATGTGCCCCCATACACAGGTACACACACACACCTACTCCCACACTGGCTCTAAACAGAGAACCTCCTACATACAAGTACACAGAATCATCATCGTCCACACACACACACACACACACACACACTCCATCTGTTACATAGCATGCTCCTATTGCATGTGATAAATATGCAAATATCCAGACAGGCAGTCTGAACACTAAGTAAGGTGTGAGTGAGAGAAATGGAGGACAGGATAGACGAGAGAGAGAGAGAGAGAGAGAGAGAGGCCAAGGCTGTGTCCATTAGACGAGGAGATGAGTGTAACCAAATCCGATTAACGAGAAATATATCAAACATCGACAGTAATGCTTTCCCTTGAGACTACACACTACACACACATACACACACGCTACATGCTACACGCACCCCCCACACACTCGCCTTATCTGTTTCTTGAAATTGATACTACGCAGTGGCTTTTAACCGAACACTAAAGGCAATGTGACAGAAATGACGCAGAATTTTAGGTTTAATTTGTGTAGTACTTTAAACGAAGAGTGGTTTCACAGATGCATTCAATTCCAGTGTAGTAATAATAATAATAATAAGCCTTTTGTCATGATCTAACTTCACTTCATGATCTAACTTCGATTCCAGTCTCGCTCCTATCCAGTCTGCACAGCCATGCGAGTAGCCCCGAGACCGCTCAGAACAACCGCAGCAAACACACAGGCAGAAAGAGCTACAGCAGCACAGCACCGAGAGCCGCTCTAACATCGACAAAAAGCATTGGATGCATTAATACATTAGACGTGAGCAGACACTGCAGATTTTTTTTCCCTCCACAGACATGCACTGTACATGGGGGAACTAAGGCTACAGGAAAACCAGGACTCAGGTTGGGGTCTGGAACACAGCAACAAGGAGAGCAAGAAAAGATAAACTCGAAATAAACATAGAGGCAGAAAGAAGGAAATAACGAAGAAAGGATGAAAAGAAGTAATGAAGGAAGTGAGAAATGAAGGAAGGAAGGAAGGAAGGAAGATAAGTAAAGGGAAAAAGAAGGAAGGAAGGTATAGAGTACAAATAAAAGGAAGGAAGGAAAAAAGGAAGGGAGGAAGGACAATTTCAAGAAAAAAAAAGCAAGGGTAAGGGATAAAGGAAGGAAGAACAGAAAGAGGGAAGGCGTGAAGTACAGTATAGGGGGGAAAAGAATGAAGGAAGGAAGGAAGGAAAAGGTATAGAGAGGAAGCAAGAAAGGAGAAAGTGAAGGAAAAAGAAAGAAAGGAAAAAAGGAACAAAGGAGAAAGTGTAAGAAGTACTGTAAAAAATGAAAAAGTGTAGTAATGAGGGAAGGAATGAAGAAATTGAATGTGCAGGAAATAAATAAAGATGCAGGGAAGAAAGAAAAAAAGTATAGGAAGGAAGGAAGTAAAAAGTATAGGGAGGAAAGAAGAAAGGAAGGAAGGTATAGGGTAAAAAGAAAGGTAAAAGGAAGAAAGGAAAAAAGGAAGGGAGGAAGGAAAATTTGTAGAAAAAAATTTGGGTAAGGGGAAAAGGAAGGAAGAATGGAAAGAAGTAAAAATGGAAGAAAAGTGTAGGGGGAAAAAGGAAGGAAGGAAAAGGTGTAGGAAGAAAGTAAGGACAATGTGTGGAGGAAGCAAGCAATGATAAAGTGTAGGAGAAAGAAAGGAAGGAAAGTAATAATAAAGGATAAAGTATAAGAGAAGTAAGAAGGGAAAAAGTGTAGTAATGAGAAAGAAAGAAAGATGCATGGAATGCAGAAAAAAAGAAAGGAAGAAAATAGGAAGAAAGGAAGGAAAAAGTACTTGAGGAAAGAAGGAAGAAAGAAGTGGAGTTTCTTCCCACAGTCCAATGAGCTGAGGTGTAGGATGATTGGATAACCCTTCACAGGATAAGCAGTAAGGAAAATGGAGGGATGGATGGATGGATGGATGGATGTCTCACTAGAATGAGATAAAGTTTGGTGAAATTTCAAACATATCACATCACCCTAGTGGAAAGTACAGTTGACTGCAACACATGGACAATTTAACCAGCTGTAAGATCCCCAAGTCACTCTTCTTTCTGATTAACCCCACAGTTTAATCTCTGCTTCACTCGTCTGCGATGTAGAAAACGCCGTCTCTGCATGGAGCCCATTTACGGTATTTATTGATTTCCCTGTCATTTGCAGTACCACAGCTTTTGAACATATTTCATTACCAATCAGAGGGATTATGGGAAAACTGTGTTACTATGGTAATACTTTGAGTCTGTCATATAACAGTACAGTACGTGCAGTGTGTCCGTTCCTGTTCTAGTTCACTATTCTTAGCAGACTTGCCTTGGAGTGCAGATGCAGCCTGAGATATTCCTCATGGACTGCAGATTTCTGCAAAAGCTGCAGTGTTTTTTTTTTCCCTTCTTTTTTTTTCATGCTGCAGTGTGAAAGTTGCACAGCAGATTTTCAGAGGCCAGGATGCTGACTGTGTCTCTTACTGACAATCTCTTTCAATGTTCAGTCCACGGACCTGAAACTTTGCCCTTGCCTTTGAACTTCTCCACTTTTTTCAGCGCAAGAACTAATTTCAAGACTTTCTCCTTGTCGTGACTTTAAAGCTACTGTCTGGCCAAAAAAAAATAGATTAAAAAATGAAAGAAAATGAAAATTTTTTTGTTCACCGTCTTTGCCTTTGATTACAGCGCACAATGTTGTGGTCAATTCAGCAAAATGAAATTAAGAATATTCTTCATGCCATCAGGGAATGTATATCCATAGATGTGATAATCTGGTCATTCAGTACATTCAGGTTGTCAGCTGACTTCATTTTATTGCCACATACAGTAACATTGCTGATCCTAGACCTGAAGCAATCTCTGATAATAACACTGTCTCCAGAGGTTTGGATGCATGATGGTGTGCATCAATTTATGCACTTCCCTTCTTACCCTGACACACCAATCGCTCTGGACCGATTTAACCTCATGACCTTTTTTACATTTAGCAGATGCTCTTATCCAGAGCGACTTACATTTTTATCTCATTATACATCTGAGCAGTTGAGAGTTAAGGGCCTTGCTCAAGGGCCCAACAGTGGCAACTTGGTGGTTGTGGGTTTTGAACCTGGGACCTTCCGAACAGTAGTCCAATGACTTAACCACTGAGCTACCCCTGACTCCTGACTTTTTCTTTTGCTCCAAAGTCCAGTCTTTATGCTCTTTATTAATTTTTGTTTTCTGATTAGTCTTACTAACAAGTGGTTTTCTTATGGCTACACAGCTGTTTAGTCCCAATTGAGTTCTCATTACACTGTGTGATTGGGAATGTTCTTCCTTGTACAGGTAGTCCCCGACCTACGAATGGGTTCTGTTCAGGGAGCATGTTCGTAAGTCGGATTTGTTCTTAAGTCAAAATGAGTGAGTATCATATGCCGTTGACACGAATATAGAACGTAAAGCATATCAATCCACTTGACTAATTCTGTCTGCTTTTTCCACGGTGCCATAAGGTGTCCAAATACTGTAACCACGCCTAATGGAACTCTGCGCCTTTAAATTGCGAGGGGAATCCCGGACATTTTGTCTCAGAGCTGTTTTCCACTGTATTGGACTGTGAACTCTGCTTTGTTAAGGATTTTCCCAAAGATAGGATTATTCACCATCAGCACAGACATGTTCTATCATTGTGCTCCCGGATTGATTTATTGAAACCGATGAGGCCGACTCATTTCTCCCACTACAGTAGGCTAGTATCTACGGGAATTTGTAATGCTAATGTTCATAAGTCTGGGACTACCTGTACATATTAAACACACCTCTAATTTCTACTGTCCAAATTTTTTATCCTGCAACTTTACTAACTGCTGGAATGATCTCTGTTTTTCATATTTTCTTTCCTAATCATATTTCTTCTTCAAGTTGACACTTCAGCACTATCCTTCCAGGTATTAATAACGCCTTGGAAGGTTCGGAACCCAATCCCAGGCATTTTAAACCCTCTTATTTTCATCGCTTTCCCCTTCTGAAAATGTGACTCAAGGTTGGAGATTTTAGCTTTAACTTCCTGATGAAGTTCAAACTTATTCAATGATCACGTTACCACTTCCTCAGAAGTTTCACTCATCGTCCAGAGTCTCATGTGCCCTTTCCACTGTGACAACATTTCTCATTCAGAATGGGATTTGAGCCTCCTCTAACCTTATGTTAAATGTTGAACTGGGGTCATGGGTATAAAGAACAGATCAGCTCATGGCTGTTTGTGTAATCAGTAGGACTAGAAAGGCTTAAACGTCTTAAAGTTCCTTTTATATCTCTTTATAAATGCCAGGTCTCACTCCGCCATCGGAGAAGTGATCACTTCCTTTCCGAGGTGTCCATTTCATCCGAGATGGCTTGGGCTGGACCCTTATTCAAATTGCGTTTAAAAAAGCGTTGTTTGGAGCTCAGAAAAGAGCTTTTGTACTTTTACACTTTCTCGGGTAATCATGACAAGCTGTAACAAGCTAAACAACTGTTTATAGGTAATGTAAATTATAAGAGGAAATAATTTTACAACATTGAGCATTACGATACTGTATAGAGTAAATTAATGAATCTTTAGAGAGCACTTTATATCGGGTCATGATAGATCCGGAGTTAAGAATACACCTTGAACGGGGTACCAGTTTATCACAAGGATGGGCAGGGCAGAACACACACTCCTTGACACATACACACAAATACACAAACCTGAGGGCAATGTTGTATAGACGGTTCACCTACTGGGAAATTCTTGTGGATAAAAGGAGGAAACTGGAGATCATGGAACAAAAGGGGAATAAGTTACGAAGTGATCTCTTTTTTTTATAGCATTTTTTACTAGCAGCTTTTCATGTTACTCAGAAAGTGTAAAAGTACAAAGACACACGTTCAAAGTACTGATGCATAGCGTTTCGACCAGAGGTGGAGTTACATTTACTCCGTTACATTTACTTAAGTAACTTTTTAAAAAAAAATTTACTTCTATGAGTAGTTTTATCGCACCATACTTTTTACTTAAGTAGATTTCTGAAGAAGAATCGCTACTCTTACTCAGCTACAGTCTGCCTTACTCGACTCATTACTTTTCTAACCATTTATTCGACCAGATATTCTTTGTTTTCGCCAGGGAAATGCAGCCGGTGGATCTACCATGTGACTGATTCACCAATCAGATGTAGCAACAATAATCACATGACTCCTATTGACCAATCAGCCGCAAAACCAAGAACCGCATGGACCACACAGATGGGGGGGTGGGGGGAGGTTTGTCTTCAAGTCAAACAAGTATTTACTGCTGCAATCTCACTCACTCACTCATCTTCTATACCACTTTATCCTGTTTTGAGGGTCGAGGGGACCTGGAGCCTATCCCAGGAAGCTTAGGGCACGAGGCAGGGTACGCCCTGGATAGGGTGCCAATCCATTGCAGGGCACACACACACACACACACACACACACACACACTCACACACACTATGGGAAATTTGGGAACACCAATTAGCCTAACCTGTATGTCTTTGGACTGTGGGAGGAAACCGGAGTACCTGGAGGAAACCCACCAAGCATGAGGAGAACATGCAAACTCCATGCACACAGAGACGAGAATCGAGCTTGATCGAGGGTTTGATTCCCATGTTCTCCCCATGCTTGGTTGGTTTCCTCCAGGTACTCCGGTTTCCTCCCACCATCCAAAGACATGCGGATTACGCTAATTGCCGTTACCAAATTGACCGGAGTGTGTGTGTGTGTGTGTGTGTGTGTGTGACTGCTTGTGCCTTGGGATTAACTTGCACCTCATCAAGTTTTTATCCCACCTTCTGCCCTGAATCCCCTGGGATAGACTCCAGGCCTCCCATGACACTGTACAGGATAAGTGGTATAAAGAATGAGTGAGTGAAAGAAAGAACTAACCTGGAAATCGGGTTCGAGACCCCTGACCTGTGAGGTGGTAACACTACCAGCTGTACCACTGTGTGTCTTTAATGAAACTTTAAATGTCATGTCAATTAGTTCATTAATTAATAAACCCAGTTAATTAACAGGTGGTGTGTCATACCAGGAGTCAAACACTTTAAGGTGGAGACGTGCTGTTGTAGGAAAACAAAGTCTCTGAAATACAACATATTATTCTGTTGCAGCCCAACAATGAATAAGACACCGGATATTTAAAAACAGCACTACGACAGTCCTTGTCTGATTATTTAAAGGGTTAAAAGTTAATGGTCAGGAGCTGTGAAGGGGAGGTTGAGGGTGAGGTCGAGAAATTTGCTTAATTCTCTCGCAGGAGATTAATTTGCCTCTCAACGCATAGATGGAAATGAATATCTGTGTACACAAGAGCTCATCACGATGCTAAATGAGCAGAATGGAATTAGTACACCGTGCAAACAATGGCGATCGTCTCAAGAGAGCTGTAGTATGAGTTAAAAAATAAGCAGCTGAAATGAGGTCCTAATTGAGAAGCTGAAAAAATAAATTAGCAGACAAACAGAGAGCAGAGTCGTTTCGCATAGCAGCCGTCTGGAATTAATTGTAATAACAAGGCTCACTGGCTTGTCATTTGAAGCAGGGCCAGTGAGGGCGTGTTATTATTGTTACGGTGTAAGATTTTATATATAGCTTTGTGTGTGAGGAGTCAAAGTGTGCAGACGGGAAAGTAAACACGCCCATGCTTCAGATTGCACAGCAGTGCATGCCTGCTCTAGTTTCCGTGCGAGCGCAAACACACAGAGGGCACAGCGTTATGGCTTCCTGCTGATCCGGCGAACCATCTGAGGGCAGCGTGACAGATCTGAAGGACCCACGCAGCCACAAGGAGAGCATGTAGACCGTATCCTGAGCCTGATCCAAGCCCCGAAGAATTTAATCATACTTAAATACGCTGCGTACTGAAACCGACCAGTGAAGAAGAAGAAAGAAAAAAAAAATGAGTGTAAAACCACATAGAGAATGCTGCTGAAAGGCGAACGCCAAGTTTCCGCTCATTTCTGTTTTTTATCTCTACGGTATAGAATTCTAACAATAGCAGCTTAACGGAACTCTGTACAAGCCATTAACATGGACAGGTGCACGGAAAAACTCTCCGAGATAGTAGTGCGATTAGAGCGAGCGTGTTCTCAGCGGCCCGGTGCACCAGTGCGTTCAGGTGATGTCAGAGACAGAAAGCGTAGCTGAAGGGTCATGACCTCCAGGATGTGATGAAAGCTCCATCACCTAGCAACCAACGTCTCCCATACACGCTCAACCCGGCCTGTCTTTTAATAAAAGCTGAAGAAAGTGCACAGCTAAAAACACGGACTGAACGAAGAGTTCCTCAGCAGAAATCAAAACATTCGGTATAAATGATAAAGTTATCGGAGACGCTCGTCACTGTTTTGGTGTCCTCAGGTATTCAGGAATAAAATCTCGGTGAAATGGAATGAGAGATAAATACTGTATTAAAGTATAATGTGCTTATAAGTGTGACAAGAGATGATCTGCAGGGTTGTACAGTATGTGTTAATCTGTGATAGGGTCTCGATTTGGATTATGGTCCATGGTAGGTTTACAGTGGAGTGTAAAGGTGAACTTTTAGGACTAAAGCTGCAACTAATGTTTAATTATTATTATTATTATTATTATTATTATAAGAGTCAGGGTTTGATTCCCACCCCGCGTCTGTCTCCATGGAGTTTGCATGTTCTTCCTGTGTTTAGTGGGTTTCCTCCGTGTACTCTGGTTTCGTCCCACAGTCCAAACAAATGCATATAATTGCCGATCCCTAATTGCCCATTTTAAGTGAGTGTGTGTGTCCTGCGATGGATTGGTACCCCATCCAGGGTGTCCCTGCCTCATGCCCTAAGTCTCCTAAGCCCCCCACGACCCTGTATCTAGGATAAAGCAGTATAGACAATAAGTGAGTGAGTTTCTTCAAATCAAAAGGATAAAAACGATTAACTCTTCAAGCACAGTATGGCGATGAGACTTTTAGCCACAGTGAAAGATTTGGCTGGAAAACCAGGGCTCTTCGTGCCATTTTCACAGGGTTTGGGCCATTAAAGGAGTTCCTGGGAGGCCAGCGGTTCAAGATGTGAAGCAGGCAGTCCCATCATGGCTCTGGTGTACTGAGAAAACTTTCTTCCTTGGTGGTATCCAAGCACTAGTGAAACGCTGGGATAAGTGCATTAGTGTAGTAGGAGATTATATATAGAGAGATAAAGGGAGTTTTTAGTCTCATAACTGTCTTCTGTTATTCTGCACCATCAAAAGTCCCCTTGCATCTTACGTCACTGATGCTGTTTTTCTCATCAGTTGCACGGTTATAGCTACCTATATGAGTAAGTCGATGAATAGCAGGAGTATCTTAACACTGGTTAAGGTGTTCAAACACCAGCATTGCTAAGTTGCTCCTGTTGGGCCCTTGTGCAAGGCCCTTAACCCTCAACTGCTCAGATGTCAAAAATAAGATAAAATCTAAGTTGCTCTGGATAAGGGTGTCTGTTAAATGCCATAAATGTTATATAAAGTAAAAAAAAAAGTTAGTTATAACCTTTTAGTTATCAATCCAAAGATTTTACACAGTACTGAGATTGGAGACTCCTTCCATAAATGTCAAACTTCTTCTCATAACAAAACACTTTTAAATTGATTTATTTAGCATAGGCAATCAGAAGTGAGAAAATGTCACTATTGTATAAATAAACACATCTCTCTCTCTCACACACACACACACACGTAGCCCTGATTTGACTTTGCACTGCATTTTATCTGACAAATACTGGACTCGCCATTTTATATTTCTTTCCTATGCATCCTTCTTTCATAGTCATCGAGTACCTAAGCTCCACTTGCAGTGTAAGATCATGTCGAGGGCTTTAATGCCTTAATGGGATAGAGTACGGGATTTCCCATGGGCCTTTGCTACTAAACCCGTTTTTGTCAAGGGATCGCTTTAGTGTGATACGGAGCCAGGTTCTCCTCAGGAAATGTGTCTCGTTTTACTAACACGACCTCAGTGTAGTTTGCTAATCGGGACAGTGACACAAAAACTCATCAGCATCCCGGCAGCTCGCTTAGACACATCGGTGGGTCAGATTTTATGTTAAAAAAATCATGACATCACAACTGATAGACTTGTTGAGAAAAAAATATATATATCAACAAAACTGATGTGATATATTTGTCCAAAAAAAAAAAAGAAAAAACATTTACACAGTAGAATTCACTGAGCCTGGCTGTTCTTTAGTATCTGAACCCGGTAGGAAATGTTGTAGCTCAGTGCGAAATATCACAAGTCCCAAACAGTTGGTGCTGAAGCGACAGAACGCGGACGTGCGTGTGCATTTTTCCAAAAATATCCGGATTGCATAAGCAGTCGTGAAATAAGTGCACCACTCTGATAAATGCCTCTGCGTTTGATTGTAAAATTGCTATCTATCTATTTTAAACTCTCAACTTGATAAGCATCAACGGTTATTACCGGCACAAATGTGGCGACTCCATTATTTTATCCGTTCGACACATGCTTTGTTGTGTTTCGTAATGAATTACAGCATGACACCGGAGAAGGCGTATTTTGGTGTATGATGTAAAAGAACACGAACGGATCATTATGTAGAGCTGAAGGTAGAAAAGTAGCACTGATCCTTTGATAAGCTTGACATTTAACTAATCTGCTTTCCACAAAGTCCCTATAGTCTTCCTCCTTAAGGGTTTGCCGCAAAACCAGGAGCGAGCAGTGTGTGTGTGTGTGTGTGTGTGTGTGTGTGGTCTTAAAGTGCTTTCCCGTGTATTAAAAAGAAATAATAAAAATGGTCTGAAGGCTGAACATGTACTTACCGTCCGTCCTCTTTAATTCCTCAGTCAGAAATATTCTGACAAAAATATGGGTCGGGGTTAGAACTCATAAAATTCACCTAAGGATAATCCTATAAATAATAAATGTTTTAAATATTCAACTATTTTTTCATTATTTATATTTGTTCGTTGGACCAAATAGGCAGAGCGTATCGTGTTTCTGTAGTTCTACAGTTCCGTCCTTTGGCTCAGTCGGCGTCTCACGGCAAGCTTACGTTAACAAAAAAGGTACTGGTATTGGCTAGGTGCTGTAGGTTCACTTCCTGCAGGTGCGCTGATTTAGAGTTGAATTGTTTTTCTCACTGAATCACCAGATATGTTCTGGTTTAGACTGGTTGCTTTGGTCCACACCTAAGTGCTATTGCTATGTGCTCACCAGAACAAAGAAACCACACCTAAGTGGGAAAACTGACCCTTCAGTGCACCGACTAAACACGGCATGCATGAAAACGCTGGTGGAAATCTCCGATTTCATGGCTTTTTCAATCTTCATTTTACATTGGCGAATACTAGGCCAAATGCAAACTATCAAATTCGGACAAATCATTAAACTGGATACTATCCAAGCTATCTGTATTTTTTTTAAATGCGCAGTTGTTTAAAGCCAGTTAGGTTTTGTGACTCCATACTGTATAATAAGATATAAGAAGATACCCCACCCCTGGCTTCTTGCTCAGCTCTGATGTTCTCCGGAGGGGCGTGACTCAGAAAGACCTCATTTACATAAAAACAGTGAAAAGGCCTATTTAAAAAAGAAGTGAGTTTAAAGTATAAAAAAGTGTTATCTGAGAGTATTTTAGCTGCAGCATTAACATACAGTACACTTTGTGAGAGTTCTGTTAACTTATTGGACCAAAACCCAGAACAAACACCCAACTAAGGCTCTAGGTTGTTGACTTCAGGATCTGGGTTCAAGTCCTGCTGTCGGTGGGTTGTAACACCATTTACTACCCGGTAAGAAAAATGGGAGGGTCGTCTCTGGAAGGGTATCTGGTGTAAATTCTGTGCCGAGTTGTGTGCGGATCCGATGGTCTGCTGTGGCGAATCCTTGATCCCTGCTGAAAGGAAGCTTTATTGACTACATTAGAAATATCTGTTGGAGCTGAATATTTTTAAATAGTTGCTCCGTTTTTTTCTTTTTTCTCCGCATGTTTTTTTTTAAATGTAAGCTCAGTCCAAACTATTTTAAGTGCAAAGTAAAGACAGGAGCACTGGTGGATCCTTCCTGACAACTTTCCATTCAACATCTGCCTGTAGTTTGCGGTCATTGGTAGGACCCATGGGATCGGCCTCTTCGCTCGACAAATCCCTATCCTCTTGTCGAGTTATGGTTTAAGGGGATGCAGATGTTTCTTGTTGGTCACCACAGAGCCAGTTTCCATTGCAGTGGTCTTAGGTTGTCCATCAAATGCCTGCTACAGTATGTGGTGGCGTTTTAGGGTTAAACCCAACCGAATTACACTGGTGACACTTGCCCATGGAGACAACCCCAGACTTGGCTCCAATGATTAGTCCTGGAAACCTTCATCTGGGCCGAGCACATTTACTCTTTTTCATACCTTTCATGGGGGGCTTTAGGATCTCTCTTTGTGTGACCAGATCTGTTAATCAAGTATGAGGTGAAGAAGGAGCTTAGTTTGTGGTTATGCTCCCTGGTAAATTTATGTCCCTATCCTCACCTCTGAAAACAAATAAGGGCACAAGGACAGGTGTTGGACATGAGGTTGGTACAGTCTGCTTACTCCTCGTGATAGGGTGATGACATCTGCCATAATGGAGTGCCTCGGGAAAACACCCAATGTTCCTCCAGGTAGTTGGGAATGTTTCAGCACCTTTTAATGATGTCCTGTGGTCAACTCTTTCTAGACTTATATCAGGCATGTTCCAGATAGTCTAGGGATCATCCCTAAGGTCGTGCTGGAATATGTGGTTGGAGATAGACGTCTGGGCCGTTGTCACTGAAACCGCCAAATAAAAAAATTTGATAGAATGAAATGAGCGAACGTTGAACATGCTACATGATCAGTGATCTTTGCTGCTTGAAAATATAAAACGTCTACCATACAGAAGGTGATTTATCCGGCGTCTGGAAACTGAAGAATGTTTTATATTTGGCTTTAATTGTCACCAGAAGGCTATTTGACTTGACATGCCAAGCTAACACTCACGCCTTTGTCGCTATCTAGTGTGTGTAGGATGCTTAAGGGACTTTTGTACAGTAGCTATTGCGCATCTCTGCTTATCTTTGTTGTGCGGTAATTTTGGTGATCAGAAGGTTTGTGTGGACGAAACACCATGTAAAAGGGGTAGTGTATGCCTCATTCATCCATACGACACATCTTCAAAATAGGACTCTTTATTCCATTTCCCTGTTTTTTTTAATTTGCACAGTTGTATCAATGACACATGGCAAACTGTCTTAGAAAGGGACTAAATTATAATGATGTGTCTTTGTGCTCCTGCATGCATGGTGTCATGGCCAGGTTTTTGCGTCAGAGCGAGAGAGCAGGTGTGTGCTCACCGGGATGTCCATAGGGGGATTTCTGGAGACCTTCAGGATGAGTCCCACCTGGAGGGTCGAGATCGAGTGCCATGAGCTCAGTTTAGTTGATCTAAATTTAGTTTTGGCCCTCACCGCTTTCCATAGTGAGAATTCTCTCAGCACGGCTTCACCGCTTACCGTCCAGCAACATGGTCACTCTTAGTCGGCTCTGCAGCCTCATCCAGTGTGTAAAACCGAGTCAGACAGATGGACAACCCCCTTATTATGGCTTCCAGTAAGTCACGGCATGAGCAATAGGACATAGTTATGAAACATAACACAGATATTAAATCATTTTATTAGAAACTTGATGTAATAAGTGGAACAGGTAGGTGGAGGAAGACGTTTATGAAAAGATGCTGAACAATATTGATGTTTCCTAGAAGCACTAAATAAAACACAGGTGCTGTGGAAAGTACACTGATAAAAAAGATTCCACTGAAGTGAAAATATCGTGAATATAGTTACATTTATCTAAAAAAAGATTACAACAAAACAAATATAAGATTATTAATTTTTGGTTCTGTAAATAATTTTTCCAAGTGCTAGGAATTTACTCTCACGCATCGTCTATACTGCTTTATCTTGTATTCAGGGTCATGGGGGGCCTGGAACCAATCACAGGAGACTTAGGGAACGAGGCGGGGTATACCCTGAATAGGGTGCCAATCCATCGCTGGGCAGTTAGGAATTTAGCACGATTAAATTAAAGAAGCAAAATGATCTGCCAATAGAACAAGACCTGTACAAGTCCCTGTACCTGAGCAGTTTCAAAGGATTTATTTTTATTTGTTAAGCCACAAAGTGACCTATGAGTCATCCAAGCATAAGAAAAATCATCTAACCTAAGGCATAAACCAGAGAGATACAGGTGCAGATGATGACAGATAATCAGGCCGTTGATGCTGAATGCTGAGTGGTTGGAACAGACGAGAGGGGAAACGAGGTTGCTGCTCAGGGTGTTACATGAACAACAATTTTTACAATTAAAACAATTTTTAAACTGTATCTTTAGACACTTTGCAGTAAAACTCATTCAAATTTAATTTAATATTAGGCATTGGTGGCTTAGTTGTAGGTTTCTTGCCCACCAAATGGAAAGCACAGGTTTGATTCCCACCCAATACAAACCTAACCTGGATGCAGTTCCAGTCCCAAGCCTGGATAAAATGGGACGCTTGCATCCGGTGTAAAGCCTGTGCCAAGCTGGGTGCAGATCAGATGGTCCGCTGTGGCGACTTCTCAACAGGAGCAGCCGAAAGACCAACAATAAGCTTTAATTTCATTTCATATGAAAGAAATGACGGTGGCACGGTGGTTTAGTGGTTAGCACTGTCGCCTTGCACCTCCAGGGTCCGGGTTTGATTCCTGCCTCTGTCTGCATGGAGTTTGCATCTTCTCCTCGTGCTTGGTGGGACTCACACAATCCAAAGACATGCAGATTAGCATCCCTGTAGAGCTGCTTTCACGCAAATGTGTGTTGCTAAAAATCACTACACACAGCTGAAATGAACATAGCAGTTATGACATTCTGTCTTAGTTTGCGGCAAAGTGGTGAAAACATGCAGCATGAATATTTCTTCCTACAGGTTGCAGGATCGCTACAGTACGTGCCTTGGCATGTTTTATTTTCCTCTCTCAGAAGGATGTCGGTATGCATCTCGTTTGAGGTGAATAGTTCTGATGGAATAATGCCTCAGGAATTATATTTTTATCTCTTTTTAAAATCCAACGACCTGCTCGTGTTGGCTGTGAAATATAAGACAGATAAGACACACAGACTCGCTGTATTGATGATTGCAGCAGTGTGAACACTCACCCATTCTGAATGCGCGTCTACCGACTGAAGACTGGATTACTCCAGTCCTAGTACAGAATTAGGAAATTGGGATGGATGTTACCATCACATGAAATGGTGCACTCACGGATTCCGAGTTTCCCAAATTCAATATTGCCGGAGGTACTGTATCACAAACGGCAGTAAGAAATTTGGCATATTAGAGAGTGACGGCCTTTAAACAGGAACTGCGATCCTCATCCATCCTGTTCTCAGTGGATGACACTTGCTGTGCGTGTGTATCTAATGCACTGCCGAGCCGCACTACCCGGGGCACTGCTTTCACATTTCACATGTCTAGTTTCAGTCTGATCGAATCGAACCCTGGTGCAAGTCTCGGTTAGCTGATCGGCAAACTGTTCCTGATAGCAGGAAGCAATTTTTTAAAAGGGAAAATAAAGTGCAGTCCACAGACAAAATGATATTTATAAACATAAATTCTTGCTTCAAATCGAACCAAATAAAAATGATCTCTTCACTCAGCAGTATGTGTGTTACATTTAAAAAAAAAAAAGATTATTACAATAAGATAATTAGGGATGGGAATCACCAGGGAACACCCGATATTGGCACGATACATAGGTGGCGATTACATTTGTATTGCGAACCCTATCATCCGGAAATCGCTGGTTCGTTTCCCAGGTGATGCTGTGGCCTCTCGCGGCCCGAGGTCTGGAGAGAGCTGGTTGGCCGAGCTCTCTCAGAGGGGAGGGATGAGAGGAACTTAGTGCTCCCACATTAATCACGGCTCTACAGCCAATCAGGGGCG
>JAQQZS010000008.1:6675156-6685562 GCA_030068045.1 Platyallabes tihoni | reverse complement strand
TGTGTGTTTGTGTGTGTTTGTGTGTGTTTGTGTGTGTTTGTGTGTGTTTGTGTGTGTTTGTGTGTGTGTGTGTGTGTTTGTGTGTGTGTTTGTGTGTGTGTGTGTGTGTTTGTGTGTGTGTTTGTGTGTGTGTGTGTTTGTGTGTGTGTGTGTTTTACAGACACACCCTGATGCTTGGCCCTTCATGGAGCCGGTGAAGAAATCTGAAGCCCCAGATTACTACGAGATCATCAGATTTCCCATTGGTCAGTTTGTCCTCTTGTAGCTATTGACAACCTCTATAAAACAACAACAGCATAACACAACAAAACAACAGCACAGCAAAACATAACATTGTTCATAAATGTAATACCTCAAGGTATTTTATAAGCATGTAGTTATGATTAAATTGAATTATACCATAATGTAAAATGTAAAAAATAAATAAATAAATCTGAATGATCAACTCTGAAAAAAAACAAAACTATAAAAATACTCTGGAAAAAAAAAATCTGAGATGTTACCAGATTCGATTAAATTCTTTTTAATATTTTTTAAATTTTAAATTAAATTTACCAAGAATTTTAAGGAATACAATTTTTTTTTTTTTTTTTTTGGAGATATGAATCCATACTATTAGATGATTCGAGTCAAATTGTAAGCACAAACTCAGTGTTAAGAAAATCTTACCTGAGGAAGCGCGATAAACCTACTATTAAATATCGCAGGTGCTTTTCAGGTTAAACACGCACATGAAGATAAATTTCATTTCACTCTCCTATATTCTCATCAAATTTGTATTTACAGTACATCTTGTATTGTGTATGTCATATTTGTACTGTAATTGAGTTCCTGTGTTTCCAAGCCTGTTTGATCTGGTGAATCCAAATCTCAGTAACTCAGTAACCCAAATCAGCCTAGAAATTGTTAGGGTTATTTAAAAAAAAAAAGAAAAAAAGATTTGCCTTCTTTAAATAACTGCAATCGTATTGTGTATTTAAATAATTAACCTAATATTTGTATAGTTGGTTTATATATACAGTCAACCTTCGCAAAGTCGTGGTTCAGAGTTTGTCCCCTCAGTCGTTCGCGGATTTTTCCTTATAATCAAACTAATAACTGTTCTCAACTCCTAGGAAACCGCAAATATCCTCCGCAAAATCCTTTTTTCATGGCAAGATATACTTTTTCATGGGTTTTAACGCTAAACTGTTAAGAACAATATAATTGACTAATTTTCCAACATAAATATTAAAGTAAATTCTGCTAAATTTCAATTTAAAATATAATACTGTGTAGTATAATATTTTTTAGTACTCTTGAGAGAACACAAAGCAACCATAGAGGAAAACTTGTATTGGGATGGTGAATTATTACCGTATTTGCCCTACTTACTGTATACCAAAGAACATGTGCTCGCTTGAATTACAGTACGTATACAGTAGGGGTGTCATCGATATTTTTACATTTTAGCACTGCCGGAGACACAGCAGTACTTCACTGTATACGGGGTTTATCTTTACAATATTTATTTATTTATTTAAACTATAAAAATAGGCTTTTTTTTTTTCTTTGACCACATCCAAAATTCTCATTTATTTATTATTATAACCCCCTCACATTACTGGGGTCGACTGTACATATTTGTAGGAGGTTTAACGTTAAATGTCCAGGTGTGAGAATCCCTGATCCATACACATTAGCAAAGTGTTTCTCCATTTACATAAAGATTAGAAAGGTGTTTTTAAAATATGAACTTAATCTCCACCTAACTCTGTCCGTCAGACCTGAAGACAATGACGGAGCGGCTGAAGAACCGCTACTACGTGACCAAGAAGTTGTTCATCGCCGACCTGCAGCGAGTGATCACCAACTGCCGAGAGTACAACCCACCCGACAGCGAGTACTGCAAGTGCGCCAACACGCTCGAGAAATTCTTCTACTTCAAACTGAAAGAGAGCGGCCTGATCGACAAGTGACCCCCGGCGCGCAGGTGGAGGGGTTTTAACAGGACGCGACGTGTAGAAATGGCGGCAGAAAACTCTGGCCGCTCGTGTAGAGACGGATGAGATCGAACAATCTGCGGAGTGAGTGTGGGGGAGGAGATGCGCGAGAGAGGTTACCGGGCATCCGAGGACGTAATGAGGGTAAAATTAATGAACTTCCGGTTGGGTCGAGCGTTTATACAGGAGAGGGCGAAAAAAAAAATGCTTTTGGACGTTATTATTATTATTATTATTTCTGTCTGTTTTTGGCACATTTTATATATATATATATATATATATATATATACACACACACACACTGTTAAGAGAACATTACATGTCTAATTAAGCCAGTTCGTAACAATACTATACATAATGTTTCATATCACATCGCTGTCGAATGCTCAATTCTGATTGGTCAGAAGGTTTTGATTTATTTCACCAGATCTGTTATATCTACAGCAATCAGCCATAACATTTACCTCGATGTTATCAGATTCCTCTTGTGACATCTGGGAAGTTCTGTCCCCTCAACTGGTGACAGTGGATCCTTTAGGTGATCTGTGTCATATATACATACATATACATACTGTATACACACACATTACCGCTCAAAAGTTTGGGATCACCTGCAAATTTCTTTGTTTTTGTTTAGTGATTTATTGTCTACATTCTACGACAATATTAGAGACTTCAAAACTATAAAATTACACGGATTGAATTTTGGTAATTTTGTAACAACAGCAGCAACAGTCAGTTTTAACAATTTTAGCAATTGACTTACGGAGGTCAACCTTTCTGGATCGGTCCTTGCAAGAATTGTATTGTGTCAAGTGCGTTTGCAAAACCCATCAAGCGCCATGATGATGAAACCGACGCGCTCATGAAGATCAGCTCAGGAAAGCAAGACCAAAACACATCTCTGCTGCAGAGGAGAAGTTCATTAGAAAGTGATCCCAAACTTTTGAGCGGTAGTATATATATATATGTGTGTGTATATAGCACTCTGTTGTACACACACACAATCATACACATGTACACAGAGTCAGTCAAAAAAAAAAACACTTCAGGGGGAAAAAAAGGATGATAATATACTATTATCATATAATTATCATCAATGTATAACATATAGCAATAAATTTACTATTAAAATATTTATACGTTAAAGTTTTTCTTTTCCTGAAGTGTGTATACATTTTATTTATTTTTTTTGGCTGACTCTACAGTATTTGTGTGTATAAAATGTGCAAATAATACATATTGTGTTTGGTAGACACGTCACATATACTAAAAATACTAAAAAAAAATAAATAAAAAGAGAGAGAGAGAGAGAGAGAGAAAAACATGTAACCGCTGACATGAATTTTTCTTTAAGGATCTGTTTATTTTTTAGCATTTCTGTAAGGAGTCACCCGTGTCAGCACTTTGAAACGGCGGCAACTTCTCTGACTTTATACATTTTCAAAAAGAGTTTAGGACATGACGAGTTCCCCCCCCTTTTTCCTTTTTTTCTTCCCCCTCTTCCTTAATGTCTTATTAACTTCAAGAGAGACTGATGAGGGGATGTTTATAGCTGCTATAATATACGTTATAACAGAAACGACCTTGTTTCTTGGACGCTCCACAATATTGAAATCTTAAAAATTTTAATCTGAAAAAGTGCATGTTGCTCCATAACTAGTAAAAAAGAAAAGAAAAAAGTGTAGTGGTTGGCAGATTTCTAAGGAATAAAACACTTAAATGGTTATTGGGAAGTACTACGTTTAAAGGGTTAGTAGTAACCCCGTGTCACACTGGCCCACATCGCACCAACCCATTGATGATTGATTGAATGATTGATTATTTTCCTGTGATGTCGTGTTCACTTGGGCTACTTCACTGCCTGCTGACTTAAGCTTTCCTTTTTTAAATGGTTAGATAAATGGTGTCCAACTCTGCATATATGCTACATCTCTCAGCCATATTTAGGGGAAAAATGCTCCACTAGAGACTTTTTTCTATTTCTTTCTTTCTTTGAGAAAAATTTACAAGCTACAATAAAATAAATATAAATAATGGTATCAACGTTAACAATGCACACTGCTCCTGGAGGAGTCGAGGCCAGTTATCAGTTACAAGTGTTCTGTATTAATTAATTGTCTTTATAAACTCGTATACATCAGGGTTTTTTGTTTGTTTCTTCTAATTATTTTCATCCATCTTTGCATTCCCATATGTGCCATTCCTTCAGTGAGTCCATATGGAATCCACACTAACGGCTCCTTGCCCAGGACATTGAGCTACTGTCGTTCATCTCTGGACTGTAAGGTTGTTCGCCTCGAATTAAGACTTCATCGTTTAATATCAAAGCTACGAGTATTCAGCTAATGTAGTCTGCAGTTGTGCTGATCCTGTAAAACATGGCATGCATGATGGCGGCATGCTTTAAAATAGTTTGTGCTCCGTCCTCACCACGTGCCACGTCTGTGTACAATGTGTCCCGGACCAAAAAAAAAAAAATAGATCTTCATGACATGGGAGCGTTTATCCTCCTTATCAGATCAGCACATCACAGGTTTCCACCTCTATTCATTTTGCAAGTCTAAGCCATATATAAATCCTTGATGTCATGCCAGTCTCCACTGAAATAACATAAGCTGGTAATTTCTTTTTTCTTTTTTTTTCTTTTTTTCATTAACAGTGTCTTACATTTCGAAGCTCATCTTTTGTTTCCGGGACAAAAAAAAACAGACCTCAGAATAAAACAGACAATTGTACCACATGTAACCCCTTCATTAAGGTGTGTGAGGAATGCTTTTATAACACAGATTAATACACGCACCCCGTGTACCTGTCTGTTTGTTTGTTCCTGTTCCGGTATTGCATGATCTCTGCAACCTTACTCTTTGCATTAAACAAATAAGCTCATGATGTTAGCTGATGATTTTTTTTTTTTTGTTATTGTTTTACTTCGAAGAGTTTTACACAGTGCACATAATCTTGAAATTATTAATAGAAGCTCTTCAATCAAAATGTTATTTTATTGTTGTATCAGGATGTTTTTTTTTTTTTTTTTTTGTACTTGTATGTCCTGTGTACAATTGAAAAAAAAAAAAACCGGGAATGATCATGACTTTGGTTACATGTTGGTGCATTTGTTTGTACTGTAATTCTGTTTATACAAAAAAAAATAAACCTTTTTATAATGTATCAGTTTTGGTTATTAAAATAGTTACTGTTTTGTTTTTTTTTGTTTTTTTACATAGTGTTTGTATTGGTTTGGAAACTGAAGCATGTGAAATGAAAAGGTAAACTGTTGTCACATCCTCTTTAATTATTTGTTTTTGTTTTATTTCATCTATGTGAGACAGTCGAGGGGAATTCCTTCAGTTTCTCTTTCCTGACGTCACTCGGCTGCACAAAGGGCTCCTTGAGTGTCTCTCCTACATCCTGTTGTGCCTTTTTATATTGTTTTGTATGTGTGCAATTTTTTATTTGTAATTGTCCATATGTGAAACTCTTCTGTCTTTCCTTAGTCATTTATGCTCTTTCTGAAAGATTAGAGAACCTTGAAACAAACCATCTCGCTGCTTTTCTTGCACATTTAAGCATAGCAGCTTAAATTCACCCACAGGTATTTTTCTTACTCCTAAATCATAAACAATCACCATTAAAAAAAAAATAAATAAATAAAAAAATCCATTTTATTCATGTAGAACCTTTTACAAGTCATCATACGTTGCTGTCACACATTGTTGCTCCCACTCCGCACCCACACCAACTGAATATCATTTATTTGTCCCTCAGTGTTGTACGTCATTTCTCCCCCTAGACTGGGCCCTTCCTTTCCACTCCCTGTCCCTGTCACTGTTCAGTTTCGTTTCTTAGATCAACCTGCTGACCTGTTTAAAGAGCAGAGCAGATGATTCATCCTCACAACACAACACGCTTCGTCCAGTGACGGCTCGACGAGAAAGGTAATCTTTAGTTCCTTTAATGTTTTTCTTTCCTATTGATAATCCAGAGAGAGATAACAAGCAGGAACCTTTGGAACTAAGGCAGCTGTGCTACATTACATAATGCTTTATCTGTAAAATGACTACAGCTGATGTTAAATAAAGCTGATTCAGGGTTTTTTTTTCTTCCGCCCTAGTTATCATATTTGAATATACTAGGGCTGTTCAAGTCAAACCGGGAATTTTGATTTGTACAGAATAACAACACGATTATGAGTAAAAACTTCCTTATGATCTGATCTTGCTACGCTAATGCACTTATCCCAGCGCTTCACTAGTGCTTGGATACCCTTAAGTTTTCCTCAGTACGCCAGAGCAATGATCGGACTGCCTCCTTCACGTCTAAAACGCTGGCCTCCCAGGAACTCCTCTAACTGCGGAAGATGACTTGAAGCGAGGTCAGGACTTTTCAAGGATCAGGATCGGGCGTTCCACTCGCTGAATGTTGAGGGAAACGACTGCAGTGACCTCCGAGCCGTCTCGGCCAGGATCGTCATTCACGTTCCTGAAAACGTTTCGCCATTCAAATGTTTTACTGCGGCTAAGAGTCTGATCACCGTACTGTACTTGAAGTCTACTGTAAATCAGTTTTACGCTTTCGTTCATGAGAAATTATCACGAGTCCCAGTTTGACTTAAACGCCTCATGAATTTCAAGAAGTTATAGAAGAAAATGGCTTTAAGAGAAGCAGGAAAATGGTACACGATTTAAATGCCATTTAAATAGCTGACAATAAGGAGCTATTCTTAAATATGTTTAATGCTTTCAAGTAACCCAAAAAACATGTACTTGTTTAAAAATAAATCAATCAATTTTGGTCACTAAATTTAATTGCATGTGTAGCTGTACAATACAGTCTATTCACCTGAGAGATTTGTGCAGTTGTCAGTTAGTGCTAAGGGGGAACGCTTTAGTTTACTGTTCAGACCTTTGGGCATTTAAATCAGAAGTCCAACATCTTAACCACCAATAAATCCACCACTGGTTGTGTTTGTGTTGTGTGCGTTTGTGTAGATGGCGGAGATGTCACTGAGGCCGTACCAGCAGGAGGTGGTCCAGGCGGCTCTGAGAAGGGAGAACTGCATCATCTGGCTGCCTACAGGTGGAGGAAAGACTCGAGCTGCTGTCTACGTGGCCAAGAAGCACATAGATACGCACGCCAATGCCAAAGTGGCTGTTCTCGTCAACAAGGTACGGGGCGCTAAGGTCCAGACAACAAACATCAACCAGACGTCTACACGGCTGTGTAAAAATCATGATCTTCAAACAAGCAGCTTAATGTATTATTTCCTCATTTATAGAATGCGTAAATTTTATGTGTCAGTTATAGTGATATAGCTTTTTTTTTCCTTTTGTTTGTTTAATTTGAAATGAAGATTGATGGCTTTTTATAAAATAAAAGCAGGAAACTAATTATATTTGTATTGCACTTTTAACAATTTTTATTGTTGCCAAGCAGCTTTACAGAAATAATTATAGATATAAATTTTAAAAATGTAAGGAAAAAAAATATATAACAGTAGTAGAACAATATCAGTTTGTTCCTGGGTGGTGGTGGCAAGGAGAAACTCCTTAAGGTGACAATACAAAGAAATCTTGAGATCCTCAGTTTAGTAAACTGACAACTTGTATGACCTCAAATCAATTCCCACTATGTCTGTGTGGTCTAAGGTTGAAAGTTCATTATAACGTGACAGGTGTTTACGTTAATATGAGGCCAATTTTCACTGATGGATGCTTGAGAACAAAATTTTGTGTTGGTTTCAATCCTAAACTCTTGAGCGACTGCAGTTAATTCAATTCAATTTTATTTGTATAGAACTTTTAACAATCGTCATTGTCGCGAAGCAGCTTTACCTAATCAATAGAAAATTATGGAAATTTGCATGAAATGTGAAATTTGTGAATCAATCAAAATGACCAGGTTGTCCCAGATGAGCAAGCTGAGGGCGACGGTCGCAAGAAAAAGCTTCTTGAGTGTGGCAATAGGAAGAAACCTTGAGAGGAACCCAGACTCAACAGGGAACCCATCCTCATTGGGGTGATAATGGATAGCAGGAATGGATAATTACAATCTATAATTTAAAAAAAAAACAAAAAAAAACTGAACACTAAAGCCAAGTCCAAGACCATCTTCATGGTCGGTGAGTGGAACCGTCCTCAGTCACCACATGCAACCCAAACAAGACCATACAGCGCCATCCTCAGCAGCAACCAGTGGCCTCCAGACATGGAGAAGTGGGTCGTCAGGGTGACATGAACTCCAGCAGGACTAGATATAACAGCATAACTAGAAGAGAGATCCTGATGAAGGAACAGTTGAGAGTTGGGAAGCAAGACAACCAGTCACTTCACTATCAAAAGCCAAACATACCAGTTCACCATGAAACTCTACGCCCATGAGTCCCCCAGGTTTACCCCCTCCACTTTACCCAAAAACAAATGTATTCATAAAAGACTATAAAAGTTATTTTTTTTCTCGAGGTAACAACAAGCACCCTGCACCTTATGATCTATGTAGACATTGTTGCAGATCAGAAAATACCAGCAGTTCATTCAGGTATCATGGTGCAGAACCATTTAGTGCATTATATGTGAATAGTAGTAATTCTGATTAATTAAATCTAATATAATCTGGTAATTGAGCACTGTGTCATACCAATAATAGATCAGTTGTTCCCTTTTATACAGTGACCATGTTACGGCTTCGGTATTTTGCCTACGTTTATGCAATATTGTATCAATAATAATAAAATGTTATTAATAATGATTATTGTGTGTATTTTTAGGTGCACCTGGTGGATCAGCACTTTGAGAAAGAGTTCCGGCCCTTCCTGGGTAACTCGGTGAAAATGGTGGCCATCAGCGGAGAGAGTAGCGAGAAGGACTTTTTTGGCTACGTGGTGAGGGACACAAGCCTGGTCATCTGCACTGCACAGATCTTGGAGAACGCCTTAACAAACAAAGAGGAGACCAAGCACGTGGAGCTGACAGGTAACAGATATGTAATAGATATGTCATGCTGAATAATTAACTAAATTATTAACTGAATTAATAATCCAAGTTATTAAACGACGTCATGTCAACATTCAGACTTCACGCTGCTGATCATCGACGAGTGCCATCATACTCATAAGGAAGCCGTGTATAATAAAATCATGGCACGCTACGTGAGAAAGAAGATCGAAGGTGTGAGAGGTCTGCCTCAGATCCTGGGCCTTACAGCGTCACCGGGAACAGGAGGAGCCCGGACGTTGGACGGAGCCATCGCACACGTCCTGGAGGTACAACTCAACCGAGATGTTAATGAATGTTCCTCAATGAAGCTGTTTATTTGAAGGAGAGATTTGTTTTTGCTTTTAATTATGAAAAACCTTATCACGTACCATTGACGTTTCTCAATCAAACAGATCTGTGCAAACCTGGACTCTGTTATCGTGTCGACTAAAAATTACAAGACGGAGCTTAAAGCTGTCGTCCCCAGACCAATGAAGAACTATGACATCGTGGATGAGCGGCTTTGGGTAGGTTTGTGTTCCATTGAATACTCTTATTACATCTTCATTGACTAAATGAATCAAATGAGTTTTTCAACCTAGTGTGCGGTCCCCCCCCCCCCGTTTTCTTGGTCTGTTTTTAGGACCCGTTCGGTGATCACCTGAAGATGATGATGAAGCTGATTCACGAGTTCATGATGTCGGACCAGAAGTTCCCTCTGCGGGCGTTAGGCACTCAGGAGTGCGAAGCTGATGTGGTGGAGCTGGAAAAGAAAGGTCAGAGGATACTTCCATGGCAACTCTGGAGAGGAAAAGTACTTAATCGATCAGGCAGGAATTAAATGTCTCACAAAACCTTAGATATGGTTAGGGCATCGGTTCCCAAGCTCCTGGTCAAGACACAGGAGATTTTATCATCATTTGTAAAGTTGTGATTTATTATATGTAGCCTGTCTCAGAAATGGCTGGAATACCATTCAAGGTAATAAAATGATGTGTAGACGGCCCAGCACCCACGTACAGTACCTCTCAGCTCTAATCACACCATGCACCGCACCACTTTCTCTTCCTCTAGATGTCTGTACAGCTAAGTCTTTGGCGATCTTTAAACAATGTCTTAAGACATATATGCCTCTTTTGGGCTAACTCTTCCCAACTGTGTTTGACTGTTGGCACTTTGTAACCTAGTAACCCACTGTAAGTATCTATCCAATGACGGAAACTTCATACGGGAAACAAACAAGCTGACATGGCAGCAAAACAAGCCTTTACAGAAAAAGTTTGTGTATGTCAAATCCCACCCTCTGACCTCAAGCCATTGATAAATCGGTATATATTAAACAAATGGCAAAGCAGGTATATATAGCAGTGATTCCGTTAGTATGTGCTCACGCGAGTGTGACTAGCGATGTTCCTTGCTAATTTTTAAACGGTTTTAAAAACGGTCTCTC
>JAQQZS010000008.1:6653138-6664042 GCA_030068045.1 Platyallabes tihoni | reverse complement strand
TGGAGTAAGACAACATGCATAAAGAGGATGATGTGGACAAAATACTCATTTGCCTAATAATTTTGCACTCCCTGTATGTAGTAAACAAAAAAGTGTTACCTTACCTAGAATATGTTTTATATTTTAGAATGTCCAACATGTCTACATTTAGCTTTGATGACAGCTTGGGACTCTCATGGCATTCTCTCATCAGATTCACGTAAATATTTGACATTTCTTGCTGTCTTAATGTGCTTTAGACCATCAGTCAATAGTCTTAATGCACTTGACAATACTGTTCTTGCAAGAACTATTTCAGAACAGCTGACCTTTGTGTCTTAAAGTACAAACTGACTGTTCTAGAATGTAAAAAATAAATCCAAACTTGTTTCCAAACCTTTGACTGAACCTTGTATATGATTACACACACAATACAAGCATGTCTGACTCTTTGGAAGAAAAATGAGGAGTGAAGAGATGAGGAGCAACTCAAGACTTTTGCACAGTACTGTGTGTGTGTGTTTGGTGATGTATGGTGTATGTATTTGTCAACCGTCAAAACTCTTCCAAAGTTGTTTGACGCAAGAAAAATGGGCACGCCCAAGGATTGGAGCGACTTTGACAAGGGCCAAATTGTGGTGGCTAGACAACTGGGTTGAGGCAACTCCAAAGTGGCAGTGAGGTGTTCCTTGTAGGCAGTGGGTAGTACTTGCCCAAAGTGGCCAGAGGTAGGACAACTAATGAACGGGCAATAGTGGGCATACAAGGCTTTATGATGCTTATGGGGTTTGCTGCGATTCCACAGAAAAGCTTTTGTAGCATAAATAAATAAAAGTTTTAATGCTGGTTCTGATAGAAAGGAGTCAGAACACACAGAACATTGCAATATGTTGCATATGGTGCAGTCAGGGTGCCCAAGCTTACCCGTGTTCACCACTGATTGCACCTTAAATGGGCACAGTGGCATCAGAACTGGACCATGGAGCAATGGAAGAAAGTGACCTGATCTGATGAATCACCATGTTTTTTTTTTTAATCATGTGGATGGACGTGTGTGCGTGTCGCTTACCTGGGGACTAGATAGGCCTCTCTTACCAGGCTAATCTGCCCTGCCATACTGCCAAAATAGTTCAGGAATGGTTTGAAGAACGTGACCAAGAGTTGAGGGCATTGTCTTGGCCTTCAAATTCCACAGATCTCAATCCGATGAAGGATCTGTGAGATGTGCTGGACAAACAAGTCTAATCCATAGAGGCTCCACCTTCGTATAGTATTTATTATTTTTTTTCCCCCGATTTTCTCCCTAATTTAGTCATGTCCAATTCCTCCCCGTCACTAGGTGGCTCCCACATTAAGGCTACTACTACCACTCAGCGGGGAGGGCCGAAGACTATCACGTGTTTCCTCCGAACCACGAGACGCCAGCCAACCGCATCTTTTCGAACTGCTCGCTTACGCACCGTTAGGGGCGGCGTAACACACTCGGAGGACAGCGCTATCCGTTCCCTCCGCGTGCGCGAGCACACAGACTCCCCTGATTGGCTGTAGAGCCGTGATTAATGTGGGAGCACTAAGTACCTCTTATCCCTCCCCTCTGAGAGAGCTCGGCCAATCAGCTCTCTGTAGACCTCCAGCTGAGAGAGGTTACAGCATCACCCGGGAACCGAACCAGCGATCTCCGGATGACGGGCTGAGCACTTTACCACTGCGCCACTCAGAGGCCCCTTCGTATAGTGTTTTATAGGATCTAAAGGATCTTCTGCTAATGCTTCAGAGGTCTTGTGGAGTCCATGTTTGAGAGGCGTGCTGATGACACAAGGAGGACCTTCAAAATATTAGACAGGTGGTGTTAATGTTATGGCTGATTGGTGTGTATATTCTGTCCACATATTTACAACATATGTAATTTTTTTTTACTTTGTATCTTTATGGTTTTGTTTTTAGATTTAACTTTTCAAAAGTTGTTTAATTACTAGTTTGTTTTTTCCATCTCTACACACCAAGGTCCAACGAGGAACATTGAGCTTGCCATCTCTTCTGCTGAAAGGTTGTTTTTGAAATTTGAACCCAATGTGCAGTGTAGTGTAAAAGCACTTGCTCTGGCTCCCGTAATGACAGGTTTGTTGGGCTGAAGTCAAGCACTTGTGCGCACATACACACACAAACACATACTTCCACGACATAGATGAGAAACTTTTCAATCAGTGCAGTACCAGCGCATTAGACAAAAGATTTACTGCATGGGTTGGAGGAAAAAAAAAAAAAAAACACAAGTTTATCAGGAAAGTGTGTTTGCTTATGGAGAAAAAAAATCACTGGTCTCCATTTTCTGAGTCGTGTTTAAGTGTTGTACAATTAGTTCACTTTATTGTGTGATTAGCATCGTCATTAACAATGTCATTAGGGTCTGATGTTAGGCTTCAGTCGTATCCGTGTCTAATTTACTTGTCTAATGTTCTGAAAGCGGATAAACCAGGACTTTTGGCAGCACAGTGTCAGAGCAGGGATCTGTTATGCTAGTAACAGCTTCTTAAAGGCTTAACATGCTAACAGACTTTTGTAAACAAGATAAGTTAGAAACAGGAACATGTTTTATAATTTAATTTTTTTTCTTTCTTCTGTCTAGAACACTTTTCTTTTTAATGACCAGAATTAATTCTGTATGAGCAATTTATAATGAAACCATTTTGGAGTGCTGTTTAGCAAAAAAGTGCTGTTTAGCAAAACTAGCTTGTTGTTAACAGTCTAGCTGTGTTTAAATTCACCTCAGGAAACGTTTTATTTTCTTTTCCTTAAATTCTCTGCTGCTATTGTACAAGTAATAAATTATATTTTCATAAAAAATACTTGAATGTGAATCTTAAAAAGCGGTAAATTTCCAGAATAGTGGAATTGTGAGGAGCAATAAAAAAAATTTAAAAAGGGGGGGGGGGTGTCAGGAGGGACGCATGACCTAATGACAACTGGGAATTGCCTATGACAAAATAATGAAAAAAAATTGGAGAAATCCTGAGAAATTTTTTTTTGTTTAAAAAAAAATCAATACATTTTAATAAAAATAATTTAAAAAAAATTTATTTATCTTGTCGTGGTATGTCTTTGGACTGTGGGAGGAAACTGGAGTACTTGGAGGAAACCCACCAAGCACGGAGAGAACATGCAAACTTTATGCACACAGGCCTGAGGTGGAACCCCGATCCTGGAGGTGCAAGGAGACAGTGCTAACCACTAAGCATTCGTCTTATGTGTCACTTACAGTAAAATAAATGCTGAAAAGTATATACATTTTTCAGGCAACGTGGTGCTTCACATCTGCCCCTGGTGTGTGTGTGTTCTCCCCATGCTTGGTGAGTTTACACAGAGTGCTCGGGATTCCCCCACAATCCAAAGGCATGCCTTGTAGGCTAATTTGCGTTTCCAAATTGCCCGTAGTTTATGATGCGTGGTAGACCGAGATATCCTGACCAGTACTAAGTGAAAACCCGGTTCCTGATAAGCCCTTGCCCTTTTAAGAGTAGCAGATGATGATGGAGATGGTGATATTTACTTTCATTGTTCTTTTTGAGATAGCCGTAATAAAACCTCGGGCCAGGACTGTATCTTAAGTAATAAAATTATCGGACATATTATTGTAGATCAGATTAGATTGATTACAGATAGTGAGTTATAATTTTAAAAAAAATCATCAAAAGTACCACTAATCATACCTGACTACACATTCCTGTGAACCTTTATATTAATTCAGCAGGTTTAAGAGTGCTAGGGTTAAAAGTGCATCTCTTATTCCTACTTTTTTCGGCACTGATTAGACAGACTAAGGCATTGTGGGAGGAAGTGGTCTTTCCCTGGCTCGCCGATGCTATCTATCAGTGCAGTGTCTAAATTAAGTCGCAGCTTATTTCCAACCAATGCTCCATCTGTTCAGGCCACTCTCATGCAGTAAAAGGCTCTTCTCAGCTCGACTTGGCACTGCGTGGGGCTTAAGTTTGAAGGAACGAGTAAAGAAACAATGTTAGCACTGTTCTGTATTTGAAAAATCTGCTTTTGGCAGCTGAAAGACATCCTTTTTAAGTGTTGCAAAACACCGCTTCGGATTAGCTTTGTAGCCTTGAAGCCACTGTCTCCTTGTTTGTCAAATTTCGAAGCTGAGCAGGATTTAGACCCATTGATCCGTTGCCACCGAAAAATGTAACAGAATCTATTTAATCTGGATGGAAATACTGTAAAATACTTTCCAACAAGTGTGTTTACATGTATTTAGCGTGTACGGAAGGATTCTCCAGTGTGAGCACTTTGTGATAGTGTATACATTTTCCACTATGGGAAAAATAAATAATAAAAGTTCTATATACGATATTGTACATATACTTCTTAATATAAACCTGAAACATGATAAACTAACATTAAAGCTATTGAAATGTGTTTTGACGTGTAGGAGGATTAGATAATTCCACTCAAAGCAACCCTGCTGCTGCTGGTTATAATGCTGGAGTTAAGAGCTCTTGGTGGTCCAGCGAAAGGTGCATCGTCTAGTAAACATGTTCCTGAGAAGAGTAGGGACTGTTATACACTTGAATGTACATTTAACTGTGTTTTGTAAAAGAAAAAAAGTAATCGAGATGTTTATTAGGAAGGCTGTCGTGAAACGGACTGGCATCCCAATGAAGTATGTGAAATGGTATGCGTTCAGCTCTCGTGCTCAAGTGTTTTCAGAATAGGTTTATGATCCACCATGATAAATGTGATCAGAGAAGACTGCTTGTTTAGATTTTTTAAAAAGCTTTTTTCCTTAAACAGTTTTCATAGAACATTAAAAGAGGTCTACACAGAACCTTTTAACATAACCCTGGACAGGGAGCCAATCCATTGCAGGGCACATGCACACCCATTCACACACTATGGGCAATTTGGGAACACCAATTAGCCTAACCTGCATATCTTTGGGCTGGGAGGAAACCGGAGTACCCGGAGGAAACCCACCAAGCACAGGGAGAACATGCAAATTTCATGCACGCAGAGACGGGAATGGAGCCTGGCCGGGAATCGAACCCGCACCCTGGAGGTGCAAGGCAACAGTGCTAACCACTACACCACTGTGCCGCCCCCCCTGAGTTCTTTTTCCCTTTTTTTTTTTTTTTATTGGCTTGGAATTAGATTTTTTCCCTCCTTTTGTGACTTCTTTTAAGATGGGGGCGTGACTCAGCAGTGGCTCATTTACATAGACACTGAAATGGCGCATTTGGAGAAGGGGCGACATAAAGGCAGTTTTCTGTGGGATATTTTAGTTAGAGCATTAAACCAAATTTTGGGTGAGCTCCAAAACCTGTAACTGTTAAATTTTTTTTTTTACATAAGTGACCTTTAAGATGATTTTGACTTAAGGGGATGAAAATGAAAAAAACTCAGCATGCAAATGGTATAATTAAACTCCACCTACTCTAAAACAACCAATCAATATGAACACTATTAATGCTGACAAAGTTTCAGATACACATATTTAATTCCACCTCGTCAGCTTTTCATCCCACATACACTGCCCTCTCTAGTACTCTAAAGGGTCCTCAATTTGTCCCACTGGGGAAACTGTCAGTTCTACAGAGTGGATGTCCTTTTAGAAAAGGGTACAAGTAGAACCGTATAAATAACCCAGGTCCTCTTATCTTCTAATTGATGTCTACATCTTTTTATACAAGAAAGAGACACTGATGTGTAAGAGACGGGGTGAAAATGTAATTTGATGTAACAAATGTTTTCTCTTCCTTTTACTGGTATTTGCTTGTATCGCAAACACACACGCATACACACATATGGGGAAAGCACAGATGCGTGTTTTTCACAAGTGCAATCAAATGAGGCTCTTTATGTTTCACGCCTACACAAAGAGCAGCTCTCACCAATCACTGACTCACTCTGTTTCCTCTTAACACACATACAGACACCTCAGTGTGTTTCTGAAATGCTTTTAGCTTAAAATGACTAAACTGCATTTGGCGCTCTACAGGAATTCACCACACAGTGCAGAAGGTATCCCTGGCGGTTGCACAAGGCGAAAAAAATGGGACCACAATATGTTTGCGTAAACTGTGTGAATTATACTCAAATAACAGGTATTTTATCTTGTATGCGTCTTCACATGTATAGCGTTGGAAACTTTGAAGCACTGAGAAAGTTCTGACATCCAAAGATGTCCATTATTGGTCCATCATGAATTAATTTAGTCCAACTGTTATGTTGAAGTAAACAGAAGAAATTTAATTAGCATTAAATTGGAAACGTAAGACAGCGCCATCAGATGGTTGGTGTGAGTGTGTCTCCAGCTTCTCACAGTTCTTATCAGTGCAAAAACGCCCTGTCAAAAATTAATACTTGCATGAATACAATTTGTTGTTAAGTTGTAAATTACGCATGTTAAGGTGCCTGAAGGAATCACTTACCATGTACGCATTGATCCACAATCATGTGCAGGATGAGCACTTTTCGTTTAACAGCAATTAAACAATTGAAATTATTTCAAATAAATTAAGAAGTCATGAAGTGTCTGTCACTGATGAAGTGAAGTGTCTGTACCCTACTATTAACTCTGCTCTGCCCTTAAGCAGTCAACCATTGACGCTACTCTAACGTTGTGTCTGTTCTACCATTAACCTTGTTCTACCACTAACACTACTCCACCACTAACACTACTCCACCACTAACACTACTCCACCTCTAACAATAATCCACCACTAACCCTGTTCTACAACTAATTGTACTCCACCACTAACATTAATTCAACACTAACCCAACTCTACCTCTAACGCTAATCCACCAATAACCCTACACCACTAACCCTACTCTCTAACTCTACTCCACCACTAACCCTCCTCCTCCACTAACCCTAATCTACCACTAACCCTACTAACCCTACTCTCTAACCCTACTCCACCACTAACCCTATAATTTACCTCTAACACTACTCCAACTCTAACCTTACTCCACCACTAACCGTATCCCAATATTATCCTTTTGACCTGTCATAATTTGTGGTAAAATAAATATTTCAGCCTTTACACACTTGCTGCAAGAACCTCAAGAACGCTCTCATGTCTTCTCAGCTGAAAGGTCAACCAATCCTCTCGAAACTCACCTTTTTAATTCAAATGTAAGATGTTCCACTTTATACAGTAAATTTGGTTGGCACACGAGACTTAATCAACCACATACATTTATCTGTTTTCCCCCCATTCTTCCTTTCCATCTATTCATTTTGCTCTTTTCACAGGCCTTCAAAAGACTCCATTAAGCTGCATTTGAAAGTGCCCTTTGTTTGAAAGCTTGATGTGCACTTTTTCAGCCCGTTGCTGTGGAAACCAGGTGAGTCAATTGGAAAAGTCAGGACTGATTGGACACATTTTGATTACAGGGAATGTGTGTTTATGTGAAACACAGAGAGAGAGAGAAACAAAAAGAAGAGCGAGTGACTGAGTGTGTGTGTTTGATTTTGGTATGGCGTGGCTGGTCGAGTGGGGAAGATTGTATTTCGTGCTTGACCGTCTCTCTCTCTCTGGGTTTATTTTGGTTGACTGCTCCCTGCTGTTTGAGCAGAATGTCAAAGGACTTGTACACAGGGGAGTGGAGTGTGTTTCCAATTGCATCTATCAAACACGTGCTGACAGTACGACCCAAGAACGGCATACACACAACTGACAACAAGGCAGCTGGACAGTGTCCATGCTGCAAGCTTGTGTTTGTACACACGCGTGTGTGTGTGTGTGTGTGTGTGTGTGTGTGTGTGTGAGAGAGAGATGCCAATTTAGATCCGAATTTAGATGATGATTTACGGGGAGTAAGTCAAACTGGGACTTGTGATGAAATTTCACTAGGATAAGGGCCTTAGTGCACCAGGGGATTATATAGAGAAAAAAAGGGGGTTTGTACTCTCATAACTGTGTTCTATTTTCTCAAATTTTCTCAATTTCTGAGCATAACATACTGCATTGAATAATGTGCAGAATAAAACGGTTTCTTTATTTCCTTCTGAAAAGGAAATAAAGAAACCCTTCTGAAAGGGTTCTGAAAATTCAGTTTCAGTTTAGCCAAAACAGCAAATAAAGCAGTCAAACCAGGACAGTTCCCACCAGTGGCGGCCGATCAATAAGGGGCGCTGGGGCACCGCCCCCTTAAAGTTAGGCAGAGAAGGATGCTACTTTAACATGTAATTATTTAACATAATAATTATTTATTTTAATAATGAAATAAAGTCATTTAGTCACAATATTCCGCTGTATTTCTTAATAGAATTTATTTACGATAAAAAAAAAAATCTAAACTGTATTAGGTTCATTTGTGTTCGTGTACGCGGGGCGTTGGACAAACGATTGTCTATGTACTGTAGGTACATAAACTTTTGAAAAGCATGTGATTTGAGGCTGAGCTCTAAGTGGATTTTTTTCAAATCATCCTTGGGGTGCAGCACTGTGCACCCCGAACCCTCCCACTTTTGTTCTTAGCGAATCAATATTGTTTTTAGATATTTGGGCTCATGTGATCGGACTATTCTCAACGAGTCTTATTAACAGTCAGCAGAACGGTCAGTTAATGTATTGAATAGTGATTGACGTGGAAGCCCCCTCAAAAAATGTTTGCACCAGCTGCCACTGGTTCCCACAGACAGATGCGTCTCTTTTGCAAGTTGGCTTCAAGTTATCTGCTTTTTGTTTTTTTTTTCGTTCCACCCACTGAATGTTCACAGAAACGATTGTAGTGGACTTCGAACCACCTCACCAAGGACCATCATTCACGGGAGTACAGCCTTCTTTAAAACATTTTCACCATTCACATATTTTACTGCAGCTAAGAATCTCATCACCGCACTGTGCCTCAGCACCGCACTCAGTTTTATGCCTTCATTCACGAGAAATTTTAACACAGCTCCTGGTTTGATTTGAACGGCCCTCGTAATTCAATCTAATCTACCTGCTCCACGACACTGGCACCCCTTCAGGTTGCTTTAGGGTTATAGATAGAATGACATTCATGAAATTGACAAAACGCAGGACATGTTTTATTACATGACATACTACTGTATGTGCCCTTTAAGTCAACTCTTGACATGTATGAGGCATTAATATAACAGTGAATCTGTAACTAAATACCACGTCTCCCATATGTAACACTCTGTGGGTGGGTAAGCCATTACATGTACGGCAAGCGTGTGTCCCTATTTGATACTATGGGTAACCAAAAGTCCAGTGCTAGCTTTATTTAGATGGATAAAGCCGTGGAACTGTACACACCTCTCATCAGATTACTTAGTCAGGATGAATGTATTTCGCTGAGCGAAGGTCAGCTCAGGCTTCGGGCTAATTAGCTCGCTGTCCAGACAAGTTACGGGCAAAAATCTGACACAGAATCATATCTCATATTGAATTTCATTTTGAGAAGGACCAAAACACTGACTGGAGGTTTACTAATTGCGTTGTCGAATTATCAAGCTGTGTGAGGAGACGTCATGGAGGGCTTGGAACAAATGAAGGTCTGGATGAAATGAAGGTCTGGGATGTTTAGAATCATTCATTCATCGGAAAGTTCAGGCACAAGGCAGGGTACATCCTGGACAGGGTGCCAATCCATTCAAATTTCACAAAGCTTCACAAATGTTCAATATGCGCACCGGCTGCGACACGACACACATCAAGTCGGTAGTCCAGCTCCAGCCAAACACGCTTAAGCATATCTTGCGTAACATTCTCCAGCGCCTCAATGATTCTCTGCTTGATTTCTCTAGGCTTGTAGGAACAGAGGGGATAAAGACCAGTCCTTTCACATACTGTAGACCCAGAAAAAGAAGAGAAAAAAAAATGACAAGGGTTCAAGTCAGGTGAACGTGGTGGCCATTTCAACCCCACATCGTCATTATCACTGGCTCGATCCAAAAGTAAAACATGAAACTTTTTATTGTTAAAGTTTTTACACATCTCTTTAAAATTTGAGCGAGAATTGGCTATGATGTTAGACTACGAAATGATGTTAAAGTATTTGGTACACCCTGTATTTTCACAGCTAAAATAACAGCGCGAAGTGAATTTTAAAGCGGTACGGTGATTCTAAGACAAAACTTTAAGAAAAAAAAATGGACTTTTCCCTCATGAGATTCCCTATCTGTGATTCACTCTCTGAATATTACCGAACACGAAGTGTGTTCAGTTGGCTGACGACGAAAGAAGTACACAAGTACACAAGGTGTAAACATAATTTTTTCTATATCCTCTCTTTCCATTGATTGTAATAAGATGAAATGACAGTAGATTCCAAATCCTGCCATGAAATAGCCATCCACGCCTTTATCACCACTCGCATCGATTACTGTACTGCTTCGTATTTTGGGGTTTCCCAGGCAGCATCACATCGACTACAGCTGATCCAAAATTCTGCTGCTCGACTCTTAACGTCTACCCGTAAAAGAGAACATATCTCTCCAGTTCTGGCTTCCCTTCATTGGCTCCCGGTACAGTACCCAATTAATTTTACAATTCTTTTGGTCACATTTAAATGTTTATATGGCCTTGCCCTGCCCTACCTCTCGGACCTGCTTCAGCCCCATGCCCCACCCCGGTCTCTCAGATCATCAGATAAACTTTTGCTGACTGTTCCTAAATGTACCAAATGCAAGCTTAGGGGTGATCGGGCGTTCTCTGTAGCGGCACCCAAATTGTGGAATGACCTACCTTTGACTATTTGTGAGGCCACATCACTAAGGGTGTTTAAGTCCCATCTTAAAACTCACGTTTTCTCTGGCATTTAAACCATGATATTATTTTAATTATGTCTTTTTATATTATTATTTTATTTTATTATATTATTTTATTCTTTTATTACCTATGTGAAGCACTTTGGGGCATTCTTGTTGTTAAAGTGCTATACAAATAAAGTTGAGTTGAGTTGAG
>JAQQZS010000008.1:6640946-6653038 GCA_030068045.1 Platyallabes tihoni | reverse complement strand
CTATACAAATAAAGTTGAGTTGAGATGAACTAGATCAATTTTGTCCAAACCCCCCCCCCCCTCCATCTTTGTTGCATAATAATAGCAATAATAATAATAATATCACTGATTACATTAAAGCTGATCAGCTTATTTTTAGCTTTAACCCTGTAAAAACTCTTTGCTAACTCTAATTAGTTAATAATAAGTGGGAGTTATCAGACATGAGTATAATGTTTTGCTTTGAGTGTGAAAGCAGTTGCTCTGTGTCGGCGCGCGCAATGACGCACGAGGGTCTTCGGTTAGAAGCGCGACACACACACACTCTCTCTCTCTCTCTCTCTGTGTGTGAGTGAGTAAGCGAGTGAGTGTGTGTGTGTGTGTGTGTGTGTGTGAGCGTCATCTCTCTTCACGCTGTGAGAGGAAGCGCAGCTGGGCATGTTAGTGATGTTGGGCTCAGTGGTGGAAGAGCACGCGGAGGAAAGAAACGCTCGCGGTAAGAAGCACGCGCAGTCGCACGGGTGATTATTATCGCGCGCGGGCAAGTTTGTCTGATGTGAAGCGCTAATTTTTATGCATGACTTTTTCATTTATATATTATATTCTTATAATATATAAGCTTGGATGGGTGCTTGGATGGGTTGTTCAGTGTGTATGTTTAAATTCAATAGGATACAAATGGGACTAAGAAAGAGAGTACAGTAAAGTATTTGGCAAAAGTGTGTGAATATTGTCTATTTGGAAAAAAAAATAAGGAGAAAAAGAAAAAAAATGTCATGCACTTGCAGAATTTGTGAATGCACAGACTGGGGTGAATTATTTCGTTTAGTTTATCAGAATAATCCATGCAATGCATCCCTTCTACTGTATCAGAGGAGAGCTACTGTACTGTAGAGAAGTAAGTTTAAAAAAAAAAACCTCTCAGGTTTATGGTTGGTAGTAATCATGGGATGAATCTGTTTTTCTGAACCATGTCCAGAATGTCTGTGTGCATGGAGTTTGCATGTTCTCCCTGTGCTTGGTGGGTTTCCTCCGAGAGCCCAAAGACATGCAGGTTAGGTTAATCGGTTTTCCCAAATTGCCTTGGTGTGTGAATGAGCGTGTGTGCACTGCAAGGGATTGGCACCCCATCCAGGGTGTACCCAGCCCACTTCGTGCCCTAATACTCGAACAGGCTAAAGCAGTATAGACAATGAGTGAGTGAGTGAGTGAGTGAGAGAGAAACCGAAGATAAACTGAATTTATGCGGAATAATCGATGCAGTGCATATCATCTGGTTTGGCGTGTATTTTTTTGTTAGTTAAAACAGATGAAGTGTTTCTTTTCTCAAGGGTAGAAGTAAGTTTTGTAACTCTCAGGTTTGTGGTTGGTTCTACATCCCATTTTTGTCCTGAATTACCCCCAGGGTCGAGGGTCTGTGTGCATGGAGTTTGAGAGTCCGAAGACATTCAGATTAGGTTAATTGACGTTCCCAAATTGCATGAATGAGTGTGTGAGGGATTGGCACCCTGTCCAGGTTGTACCCAGCCTTTTGCCCTAAGTCTCCTTGGATAGGCTCCAGCCCCCATTTACACAGGGTAAAGTGATATAGACGGTGAGCGAGTGATTCTGTGTGTAAACGACTCGATGACTCGGTTGGCGTATGAGCCAGTTCAGTCGTTCAGTCAATCAAACAAGCAAGCATTAGTGTTCGAACAAGCGACTTTACCGCTTCTTATTGCAAAACTACACATTCATTGATCTTATATCAACTTTTTGTAGTCTTGTGTAGGATTGTTTAAATAAAATGATTTTCATGACCTTTGCATGCATTTGCATGAATGTTTTTTTTTCCAACAGATAGAATTGGCAAGAATAGAATAGTGGAGTAGTATAGTATTGTAGTGCTGAACATCTTAGAGCATCTCATAAGCATTTGTGCAATGCAGCGGATGGATGATTTAAATGATAAATATGAGTGAAATATGAGGTCCGTTCAAGTCAAACCGGGACTCGTGTTGAAATTTCTTATGAGTGAAGCGGTAAAAGTGATTGACATTTACAGAAGACTTCAAGCTGCGTACAGTGAAGAGACTCATAGCCGCAGTAAAACATGTGAATGGTGCAAATGTTTTAAAGAATGCCGTATGTACCTGAATGACGATCCCAGCCGAGGTGGCTCGGAGCCCACTGCATTCGTTCCTGTAAACATGCAACTCCTGATCCATGAAAATAGGCAGATAACTTGTGACTAGGTGCAGAAGAGACGCATTTGTCTTTGTGAACCTCTACACACAATCATTCACTGCACATTGCAGGAACTCGGCTGGGTGTTATTAAAACATCCCCCGTACAGTACTGACCTCACTCCAAGCCAATTTCAGATATTCGGGTCATTAAAGGAGTTTTTGGGAGGCCAGCGGTTCAGACGTGAAGCAGGCGATCCAGTGATGGTTCTGGTGTCCTGAGAAAATGTTCTGCCTTGGTGGTATTTAAGCACTAGTGAAACGCTGGGATAAGTGCATGAGTGTTGCAGGGGATTATAAAGAGAAATAAAGGGAGTTTTAAAAGTCCCTGTTTGACTTGAACGCTGCTCATAAAATGGATGTAAATCATAGAATCTGATTGTTCATGTCTATAACTTCCAGTGGTTAAAGTGAGTGACACTGAAGGGACAAATTTGCTGTTGGAACGTAGAGTTCGGTTGCCACCGAGTGCAGAATGTTCATCAGTCACTTTAGCACATAAAGGAGGTCTGATGGTGTCAAAGGTTTTGATTGAAGTCACAGAGTGCTACCATGTACTACTGCTACCATGCTTGCCTAAAAGCAACCAGCAGAAGGATTGGTGAAATGCAACTATATCATAAATCTTGTAGTTTCTCCGTCCTCCAATCTTCCGCCATTCTCTCTCTTCTGACTACGTAGAGCATAGGGGTGGGCGATATAACCAAAATCTTCTATCACGGTAAAGAAGCAATTTTCTACCTCGATAACGATATATATCACAATACAGCAATTTGTATCTGAAAATGCATAAATAAAAATTCAAACACAAAGAAACTGTTTTACATAATGTAATTTTATTTAAACAGTGAATTGCTGAGCAAGAATGTTAACAAAGACGACAGAAATGTCAATATGTCTCGTCTCAGCTAGTCAGCTAATTAGGTTTCTTAGTTAGCTAGTTAGTTTTGTTAATGTATGTCGTTAATTCATGTTGCATGAAGCACCTTGGTCCTGGGAGAACATTGTTTCGTTTCACTGTGTACTGAACTGTAAATGGTTGAAATGGTAATAAAGGCCGACTGGAGTTGACTTGAGCAAGAAAGAAAGGGAGACACTTTATGTCTTGTAGCCGGTGCCAAGAGGAATCATAAATGAAGGTTAAGTTTATTTAGGTTAAGGTTTAATGTCTATTTATTTCATATTTTACTTCATTTACCTGTCTTTTCTAAACGTGTAGATTGTTTTTCTATGCAAAAAATATGCTTATAGTGTTGTAAATTGTCAATATTGATAATTTTTTGGCGATTTTGGAACAGATTTTTTTTGTTGCATTTACTGTACTTTATTAACTTTATTTTTAAACCGCTTTTTGTAATACAAAATTTCGCCTCGAGAACTTGCCTCTGGAATTTTATATATATAAAATCCTGATCGTACTGTGATTGTAAATCTGACAGGTTTGTGAAAGGAGTGTGTGAAATAACTGTCCGTCTCGATCCTCGATGTAATCTATGTCTTGCGCCGTGTCTGACACTCATCTCACCATTCACACGAGCGATACACGCTGAATAAAACCTGAATTTCTGCCTACAGTGTGCACAAATAGCCTCATTTTTGGTTGTATTAATAGACACGTTTCGAGAAGCTGATTAACCTATTTTTCAGGCTCTTGCTAGCATGGTAATTGTATAATGACTACTCCATGTCTATGGGTTCTCGTTAGGCACCATTTAGACTGAAAAGGAACACAATTATGTTTTTCTGCTATAGGGAATTGAAGGGCAGCCACCTAATTTGCACTCGGTCTCAGGCAGGGCAAACACAATTTATGCTCTCGTACTGGGTTAAGACTTGCTGATCCTCTGTTCTGTCCACGGAGTCGCTTTGTCGCAGTTCCCGCACATATTGTATAGTAACTTGGAGCCCGTTTCTAAATTATTCACTCATTGTCTGTACCGCTTAATCCTTCACTTCCAACACTTCGCAGGGGACCTGGAGCCTATCCCAGGAGACTTAGGCCATGTATTTTTAAAAACTGAGATTTTTCATCTTCTTTTTTAAAAATAATTCTGTCCACATGACCTACATTTTTTCAAAATATCTTTGTCCACATGAAAAAGCTCTGTTAAGTGCTGTTAGGAGCCTCCCTAAGCCTAGACATTGTAGAAGTACGACGGGTCTCGTCCGAAAGTTTTGTACAGTATGTAGCAGCAGTGAGCTTAGTAGTACATTCAGGCACCTCTGTTTATTAACAGGTTTTCCAAAAAACTCTGTTTTTAATGACTAAAACTGCGTTTTTTTATGGTGGACAAAAGGCGAAAACCGCAGAGAATCTCTGTTTTTAAAAATACCCTGCTATGTGTGGACATGGCCTTAGGGCAAGTGGCGTGTACACTTTGGACAGGGTGCCAATCCAACACAGGGCACACACACATACTCACACATATAGAACTATAAAGTTCTAGTCGAACCAGACGCACAAGGAAATGAAGCACGGTGAAATAAAAAATAAAGTTGTTCAGATTCAGGTAGGCAACGCGATAAACAACTTGTTCCGCCGCCATTACGAGTGCCATTGTGACGTCTCTTCTGTCCCCTTCACAGAAATAACTGATGTTTATTTAGTCGTGCTCTATTATATTAGCAGCCTTTTATTTTTATTTTTAAGTGTTGGCAGGTTAGGGTTCCAGTGAAGCCAGTTGTTACTTAAAAAGCTCTTGAGTGTGTGTGTGTGTGAGAATGTGCAAGTCAGGAAGTTGCCTGACAAAGCAACAACAGAGACAAAGTTGTCGGATATGGACCTGCTAATTATGTACCTTTTGATGGTCGAGTACCGAACCGCACGCAATCCGGTGAGGACAGACGCAGCCGTCGACCCAAACGACTTCCTGGTGGCTTTACGTATAGCTCGTAATGCAGTAACAGGAAAACCAACACAAAAAGACAGAATTAAGAAGCAAATCCTCTGGCCTTGTATACTAATGTACAGTATGCGTGAGTGTGTTTGTGTGAGAATTTGAGCTACATACAGACAAAAACAACACATTTGTAACTGTTTGACTTTTTTCCCCCCTTCAACACTCGGCACTAATTGCACATCCGCTCAGTGATATGAGGACATTGTGAGGGTTCAAGAGTTCATAACCAGAGGTGGGTTGTAGCTGAGTGCATTTACTTTGCTTCTGTACTTCAGATATATTGCACATATCTGTACTTTTACCGAATTGGTTTTATTAGAGGATACTTTTTTACTTTTACTCTGCTTTAAAGTACAGTAAATATCTCACCAGTACAGTAAGTCCCCTACATACGAACATTCGAGTTACAAACTTTCGAAGATACGAACATGTCCGGCATATATTGTCACGTGCGTGCAGCACTAGCTAACGTAAAACAGTGATGATGAAGCAGGTCCTGCTAAAAAGCGGCAAGCAGAAATGATGGAAATAACTGAGAGAACAGAGCCTAGTACCTAGACAATGTTTGTTGGACTTTTGTCCAACAAATTGGACTTACGAACAAATTGGACTTACGAACAAATTGGACTTAGGAACAAATTAGACTTACGAACGAACTCTTGGAACGAAACAAGTTCATATGTAGGGGACTTACTGTACTTTTACCTAATTACATTTCTACATGATGTGTCGTATTTGAAGCGGGAAGTTAGCCAACCTGCTGACTATTATATGTAATTAAATGACTAATAATGTAACTTAATAATGTAACAGCTGTAGGAAATCGGAAGCGGAGAGAGAGAGAGTGAGAGAGAGAGAGAGAGAGATTTTTACCTCATGGTGCAAACCCATGTTAACACACTCTTCGTGTGGATTATATCGCCGTCTTCATGTTTCTTTTAGGAATGCTCATTCGCATTCACTCTTCCAGACTGGCAGAATTTCTATCTAGGAAAGTGGGAGTAAAGTGGAAAAAAGTTGTTTTTAGATACAAATCAGTCAACACATGCCATATTAAATACATGAGTCACATGCCACAGTTGAATGCAAGTCAGTGGACTCTTAAAAAAAAAAAAAAATAAAAAAAAAAAGAAGACATTGTTACAAAAAAACATGTCCTTTATTTAGTTAATTAAAAAAAAAAACAATGTCTTATAAAGAATGTAAAGATTTTTTTTCATTAATTTTTTTGTGGATACAGCGAGAAATAAGCATTACCTTTATAGACACCGATAGGCCATAACATTAAAACCCCTGACAGATGACGTACAGTATTGGCCAAAAGTCTTGTGCCACCCCTCATTTCCTCATATTTTGTTTCCAGAGTGCCAGACTTTTTTGTATTTTTGATGTAGTCCTGATGAATAGTTCTTCAGGCTTCCTGGAGAATTTCTTCAGCTCTTGTTTTTGGCTCTCATTTTCAGTCCAGTCCCTGTACCTGAGCGGATTCAGAGGAATGGTTTTTGTTTGTTAAGCCACACAGTGACCTATGAATCAAGCCATGAACCTGTGACCAACAGGTACAGATGATGACAGATGTTCAGGCCGGTGATTAGTACACTGGTGATGCTGAAAGCTGAGTGGTCGGAACAGACGAGAGGGGAAATGAGGTTGCTGCTGAGGTTGTTACAGAGACAACCAATTTTTAAGTTTCACAGCTCCAGACGTTGCATAGAACTGTAAATAGTGTTGATTATCATGTTGCACCTTTCAAGGTGTGGGATATATTAGGTGTCGGTTTTTTGACGTTGACGTGTTGGAAGCAGGAAAAATGGACACGTCTAAGTATCTGAGCCATTTGAGGGTCAAAGAATCCCCAAAACCGCAGATCTTGTGGTTTGTCCTGGTATGCAAGTGGTCAGGACCTAGCAAAAGTGGTCCAAGGAAGGACAGTTGGTCAAGCAGAGACAGGGACATGCTTGCCCAAGACACACTGATTCACAGCTTGCAGTGTTTTGGGCTGGGTAGCTGCAGACCGGTCACAGTGCCCATGCTGATCCCATGAAGGCTTCTATAGCGGGCATCTAAACATCAGATCTGAACCGTGGAGCAATGAAAGACGGTGGACTATACCGGTAAATTATGTTTTTTCAAGATGTTGACTCCAAATTCTCCAGGTTTCAATCTGATCGAGTATCTGTAGGATGAACAGGGCAAACTAGTCCACTGCATGGAGACCAGAGCACGCCTTCAGGGGTCACAATGCTTGTAAATGTCAAGTGTCTGTCTCTCTTCTTTTGTGCATGTGCGTTGGTGAGCACATTGCGTGTGACACCTGCATGAGCGTGTCCGCAGCACCACCTGCCCTTTCCTGTAGTAGACTTCCTCCAGCAGTTGTCACTCCACCACGAGCTCAGGACGGAATCAGCAGGAGGCGACCCCGAGGTCTCGCGGCGAATGTTACAGCACCATGGCCCCTCTGTTTCTGCCTGGCAGACAGAAGGGACTGCGCCCTCCATACACCTCAACACACACCCTTTAACCAAACGGCCTTCAGTCTCAAGTGTTTGATGCACGAGCATCCGGCCTCGAAGGTATACGTGTGTGTGTATATGTGAAGCCAAAGAATTCAACTCTGGCTCAGATTTAAACAGACGGGTGTTGCTCAAGTACACACTCGCACACACCACATGCGTCAAAGCAGCACCGCAGATCTGGGCCTAACAGTGCGCTTCTGTGAGCGGACATGCGACGCGCAAACAAATAACACACACATGAATAGAGGGCTGAGTGAGCGAGAGCAGGTACGGCACCTCTCTCTCTAATCCCGTCGGGATTCTTCTGTATGAATGAACGCACTGTTACCTCATCAGCATTTTTGCCTGTGTATTTGTGTGTGTGTGTGTGTGTGTGTGCATGCCAGTCAGCCTGTTCATTCATAACCATGTAGGAGAAGAAACAGCTTTTTCTAAAGTGAAGGTCTGTATGACTCGGAAGGTCTGTATGATACCTACACAGGTGAGATATTTACCCTCCGTGTGCTGTGGGTGAACTGCCCCGGGGCGGTACCTCGGTGAGGAGGGCGAATAGTAACTTCTGGAGTTACCGCGAAAAGTAATGTTCTGGAACCTGTGAGGAATTCGATCACAACCTGTCTCTCTACAGTATGTTGGACTATGATTCGGAAGGTCATCAGGTTCAAACCCCACAAGTTGGGCCCTTGAGCAAGGCCCTTAACCCTCAACTGCTCAGATGTACTGTATAATGAGAAACAAATGTACGTTGCTCTGGATATAAGGGTGCCTCCAAATGCTGGGGCTCGAAACTCCAACCTTCCAATCGGTAACCCAGTAAACCACATCCTTAACAATTTGAGCCACTGAGCCACCACGGCCCCGTTAGTCACGTTTAGACATTCAGATGGGCTTGTAGGAAAACATTCTCTGCTTTTGTCATTTGTTTATACAAATTCATCTTCTTCCTTGGTGTTTAATGGCAGTTGGAATCCAGTAGGTCGCATTACCGCCAACTGCAGGTCTCACTCACTCTCGTCTCCTTCCCTCTTAAAGCCAACTACGCAGACCATCCTTCCTTAAAACCATCTGATCTTATCTTGTCTTGTTCTGTGTCTCGATTCTTCGTCTGCCTTTATCCGGCACTTCCATACACCCTATCTTTTCCACATGTTCCCTATTTGTATCGTGCTCCGCCTTTGGTTGGAGTCCTGTAAGTAGCATCACCACCACCACCGATAGATCTCACTCTCACTTACCTTTAAAACCCTGTCCTTTGAAACCGATTTTCCAGGTTTGTATTGACCAGGGCTTAAACAAACCAAGTAGATTTCTCCCCCTATTGTGACCTCATAAAAGAATACAACCCTTCCCCGGCTCATTTGTAAGTCATTTACATACTGTAGACACTGAAACAGCGAATTTGGAGGAGGAGTGAAATAAAAAGAATGATTCAGTTCAAATCAGGAGTGTTAAAGTCTATTGTCTGACTTGTCTCAAACAGCTATATTTCTTAATAGGATTTAAACTAGAACTATATATCTAGCATTTAAATGCCGTGTGTTGCTTATACAGGCTCGAAAGATGTCCCGAATATTCTGTAATAACTCTTGCTACGATGAAGCAATCTGAAGCAAAATAAAAGTTTGCGTCATACCTTGACGTATGAGTAATAAATTGCATGACATGCGCTGCTGGACGTGACCTGGGGTGATAGCGGTAATTTCACGTTGGATGTTTTCCTTCCTTTTCTTCTCTTTAAGGGTACGTCAAGGACACCATATTTCTTCCTCAATTCAATCTGACTTAAACGAATTGATGACCCAATAGATCCTCAATATGGATACACGCTGCTTACCACCATCCTGATGATGACTGTCTGTCGAGTGACTGAGTGAAACGTTAAACGGCGGGATGACTTTCTGGCGCCTACCTTATGGGACCACCAGTGTTCGAAGCTCTAAATACACATTGGGGGAACGCATTGTACTGTATGTTGTTTTGTTCAGATTGCTTCGAACTGATCGAGTATCTGTATCACTAATACTATCACAGAATATTCGGGGCCTCTTTCGACTGAATCGCCCTGTATATTCTGCGTTAGAAACAAAAGATTGTTTAAATTGCGTAATCGATTACATCGACCAATATGAGGGAGATGCCGGATTATTATTATTATTTTTTTCTTTCTGCAGCGCCTCTGAGACGATTACTCCGAATCTCATCATCTAATGGAAAGCGTTTATTTGAAAGCATGATTTACGACAGAGTTTGATTAAAGAGGATTGATTGTCTGACTCTTATGCCCTGTTCCGAGTCAAATGTTAATGTCCAGTGTGACGGTGAAAAGTCTGTAAACAGTGATTTCATTATTCTACTGCAGTGTGCATAAGGAGGAAAAGTTGCAGACATCTGTATCTGTTCAGCCAGAAAAAATGTTAAGAAAATGAAATGATCGTTCATCTTCCATTATCGATATCGTTTCAGTAACCAACCTGCTGAGGACGAGGACAAAATTGGATCTTGCTGATGGTGGAGCAATGTGAAAAGATTCACTGCGTCCACATGATTCCTGTCTGCGGTTTGAATACACACTCGTTTCAAAGTGCTTAAACACTATTTTGAAAAGGCAGTTACGGAAAACTGTTGCAATCACTTCATCGTGTTGAAAAAGCGGTTCGAACCGTTACAGCGTTGATGCCAAGAATTCTTTCCGCTGCTTCTTTTACTTCGTTTCCATCTTCATCACCTTCACATCCTCTCTTTATCCTCATCTTTCTCTCTTTTTTATGTGTCTCTTTCATTTTGGCATGCTTTATGCTTTAGCTATCTAAAAACCCACCTTGTAATACGAGGGGTGTTCGAGTCAAACTGGGACTTGTCATGAAATCTCTTGTGGCCTGACGTACTGAGAAAACGTTGTACCTTGATGGTGTCCAAGCATTAGTGAAACACTGGGATAAGTGCATTAGTGTGGCAGGAGATTATATCGAGAAATAAAGGGAGTTTTTACTCTCATAACTGTGTTCTGTTATTCTGCACAACCAAAAGTCCTGATTTGACTCAAACACCCCTCGTACATTCAGTGTCTAAACCGGAACCTATTAACCTTTGACTCGCTCTCTCATGCACACACACGTCTTATCGATCGGAGACATTTCTCAGATCAGCGTGACGGAGTCTCAAGTATGGACGTCGCTAATCAACTGTGATACTGAACTGAAAAAAGAGTCTGATGGAATCGATACCCTCTGTGTGTGTGTGTGTGTGTGTGTGTGTGTGTGTGTGAGAGAATGTGTGTGAGAGGGAGAAGCCGATTGCAGTGGCAGATAGTCAGGATGTAATAAACTGAGGGTGACAAGGTTGATTAAAACTAAGCTCATGGGCTTCATTGTGTCCTTAGAATCAGTCGAATCCCTTGATCTATATATATATATGTGTGTGTGTGTGTATTCTGCACCTAGCTTACAATGACAGGATGATAACGTCTATTTCAATTTAAGTCACTGATCTCTTAATACAGCACCAGTCAAAAGTTTGGACACAGTTTTTAAATTCTAAAGTTTTTCTTTATGTTTGACTTCATAACGGTGAAATCACACAGACTGAAGTAAAGAGAATGAGAATCACCGGTCCATCATGAAGACTTTAAGACGTCAAGGTCAGTCCTTCAGTATCTTTGAATGCAGTCCCAAAACCTATCGAACGCTCTCATGAGGATCGTCCTGGGAAAGGAAGACTAAAACCTGTCTCATTGAGACTTCCCAGCCGCTCTTTCCTGTAGAAGTTGCTTGTCTTGGCCTGTCCTGCTTTAATATCTATCTGTAATTGTTGTCCATCTTACATGTTGCTTCTGCACTGACTCTCTAACAGGAGCATCCTGGCTGATGACACGGTGGTGTAGTGGTTAGCACTGTCGCCTTGCACCTCCAGGGTTCGGGTTCGATTCCCGGCCAGGCTCGATTCCCATCTCTGTGTGCATGGAGTTTACATGTTCTCCCCGTGCTTGGTGGGTTTCCTCCGGGTACTCATCCCACATTCCGGTTTCATCACACATTCCAAAGACACATTGGTTAGGTTAATTAATGTTCCCAAAATTGCCCGTAGTGTGTGAATGAGTGTATGTATATGTGTGTGCCCTGCGATGGGTGTACCCCGCCTTGTGCCCTAAGCCTCCTGTGATAGGCTCCAGGCTCCCCGTGACCCTGAATACAGGATAAAGCGGTATAGACGATGAGTGAGTGAGTGAGGAAATAGTTATGTTTGAAGTATAAGGGTAATGGTTGTAACAACATCGCTGCAGAATCTTCTTTTTTTTTTTGCCTATTTGTCACACTTAAATGATTAAGATCATCAAACATATTTTAATATTGCACAAAGATAACCCGAATAAAAAAAAAAAGAAGTTTATTAACCCTTTCAAGGCAGACGTTGCAGATTTGCAACAGTTAAAAACTAATTACCTTATTACTACTTACTTACTACTACTTACTTAC
>JAQQZS010000008.1:6626858-6640846 GCA_030068045.1 Platyallabes tihoni | reverse complement strand
TTACTCAGAAGTACCACTGCAGGACTTGGTTGTCCTTTAGCAACTAAAAACTTAATTTGAGCCTGAAAGGGTTAAGGGGGAAAAAAAAACTGTCCCGACCTGTCTGGCCCTATATGAGAAAGTAATTGCCCCCTAAACCGTATAACTGAATTACATTACGTGTTACATAGGGCCAGATAGGATTGGGCGGCTTTTTTCCCTTATTATATAAAATCGTCATTTAAAAACTGCATTTTGTATTTACTCCGGTTATCTCGGTGTAGTCTCCTAGTGCTTGGTGGGTTTCCTCCGGGTTCTCCGGTTTCCTCTCACAGTCCAGAGACATATTCTGATTAAGTTAATTGAAATACCCAAATTGCCTGTTTTTATGTGTATGTGTTTGAGTTTGTGTCCTGTTGATGGACTCCAGGGTGTACCCCGCCTCATGCCCTAAAGTCTCCTGGGATGGGCTTCAGGCCCCACGCGACTCTGAAAAAGGATGAGCAATATACAGTAGAGGATGAATGAAGGAATCGTTGTGTAATATTAAAATTTGTTTGATGCTCTCAATCATGTACAGTAAGTATGACAAATATGTAAAAACAAATAGAAATAAAATAAAAAAAAAAATCAGGATGGGGCAAATACTTTCTCACAGCACTGTAAGTGTTTCCACCTACTGTAAACTCCTTTATGAGACAATAAGGGAATGCTAATGTTGTATAATACTGCTACATTGCTTTGTGAATGGAGAGATTTTTTGGGAAACCAAAAGGATATGGATCATGTCTCTAAATTGAGAAAAATGTCTTTAAAACCTCGTTTGTCGGTTAGACAGTAAAAACCCCACTGCCTTCACCATCAGAATAAACTAAAAATGAACAAAGTTAAATATAGACCCAAGTGGGCGATTTAGACATTATTCCCCCCTGCGCTCTCTTTCTCTCTCTCTCTCTCTCTCTCTCTCTCTTCGTGCTTTAGTTGACATTTGCGTGGAATTGCCCCAATCTGTTAATCACGAGTGTTAATGAGCCTTTCAAGGACACACGTCCACACGCTCGCCTAACCCGACCCCGAGCCCAGCGCTCGAGATGCCCAGAGGCCCTACGGCTCTAAACAGCCCTGGAGGAGGCAGTGACGTCTGGACCGAGCTGACTCACTCCAGGGTCGAGTCCGAAAGACTCTCTTGATTTTTCAGCATCCGTCTGCTACTTCTGCGTTTCTCCTTTTCTCCTTTCTCTCTCTCTCTCACGCTCTATTTTCTGCTCTTTTTCCCTCTCTGTGCCCGGCTGTGCGATTCGGCCACCGCTGTGTGAATCACAGTCACATTGTGCAGAGAGAAGAGGATTCAGGGTGAAGGGCGTTAGCTTTAGGAAAAAAAAAAATAATAAAAAAAAAAGATGAAGAGGAGAACCTTGTTGTTGCTGAAGCAGTGAAGTGTGTGTGTATGTTTGTGTGGGTGCTTCTATTAGCTTTTTAAAGAAGCGATGGCTAACTGTGTGTCAGTGTTAGTGTGTGGGCTGGTAGTATAGAGAAGCCTCTATATGGGGATGAGAGGCAGAAGGGAGGTTTTCTTTAGACTGTTTCGTAATTAAATATTTTTCGAGGTCAGACCCAAGCAGGGATGAGTGATGTGGTAGAAGTGTCGCACCGCGAGCCTTGAGACAGGATACATATCTAGGTTTTTGCTAGCAAAACATTAGGATGGCTATCCATAAGGGCTATAAAATCGGTAACTAAAAAACGTCTCTGTATCAGTTTTCTGTATTAATCATCAATCCATTGTTCATCTCTCTCATCGCTCTTTAATGCCAAATGGAAATGTTGATTTCTACTGCAGCTCCCAACAGAGGGGGGCGATATGGCGAAAAATATCATATCATATATATGATGACTGCAAAATGTAGTGTTACCCTGAAAAAAAATATTGAATATTTACAGATATAAATTAATAAACGCTAAGAAAATGGCGGAAAAACTGAAAAAATTTACATTTTATTTAGAGAACACCTACTGAACAGTATTATACAAAATTCACTTTTTAGTATATTTATTTTATTATATGTTCAGGTGAGGCTCCAGTGTTTAAACAGAAAAAAAATGTGCTTATTGTTCTTTTTTTATTTTGTTTTGGCCAGGACTTAAACAAGCAGGTTGTATTTTCCCCCTGTTGTGACCTCATCTAAGAAGATCCCCTTCTCCAGCTTTGTTGCTCAGTTCTGCAGTTCTCTGGAGGGGTGTGGCTCAGCAGTAGCTCATTTGCATAAACATAGAAACAATGCATTTGGAGGAGGAGTTAAATACTTTTTTTAAAAAAACAAATGCATTATCTGTGGGACTTTTCAGCTTGAGCATTAACACACTAACCAATAATAGTGTAAAACAGTAATATATGACCATTAGGGACCTTTAAGATGATAAAAATTAAAATTCTCAGCATGCAATTGGTACAACTAAACTCCACCAACTGTAGAATGACTAAGATAACTTTCAGACGTAAAACCTTGGTAAAAAATACGGGACTATAAGTCTAATAAAAATGAAAAAAAAAATGTATGTATGGTGGCCCTGAGGTGCAAAACGCACCTAAAATGAGTTTGAAATGCGTGAGGAAATGTGTACAAATCAAAATCATCAAATTGTTCTCGATAAGCAAGCCGAGGGCGACGGTGGCAGGGGAAAAAATCCCTAAGATGGCAATAGGAAGAAACCTTGAGAGGAACCGGACTCATCATGGAATCCTAGATATCTGATATCACCCAAATGAGGACGGTGTGATATCAGATAGGAGGGATTGATCTGTAGTCATACTGTGTGTTAGGTGGCTAGATGTTCGGTATAATGGGAGCGGCGTTTACGTTAGCACGAGGTCCACTTTCCTTATTTGAGGCTCAGGTACAAAACTCACTGTTTGTGGGAATTTCTGTCCTGAACTATTGAGTGATTGCAGTCCCAAGTCATCAGAGTCCAGGACCGTCTTCATGATTACCCCAGTCACCACACACATCCCAAGCAGACCACACAGGGCCTCCGTGAGACGAGATCTCCAACCAGGAGCGGGGCACCACGATGGGTCAGACAGGTCCGAGGGCAGAGAGGGTCTGGATCATGTGTAGCTCAACAGAGAGAGAGCGAGAGGACAGTTAGGTATGGTCACTGTCATTTAAAAGGGGAGAGCCACATAAACAAAACGATATTAATGCAAAATGGAAAGTTGGCCATCACATGCTCGTTTCTGCTTGATGTAGCCAATCAGAAACGAGCATTAAGGTCTTACCCATGTCGTTGTGTTTTTGGTTTGTTCGTGTTTTGCAGATGTGGGCAGAGTACGCAAATCCTATACAGTAAAAAGTAAAAGTACAAGTCCCTCATTTACATGTGTAAAAATACAAAAGGACTCCCCTTCAAATTTACTTATGTAGCAAAAGTACAGGGCTTGTATTAGTTCCCGATTGTAACCGTGTTGTTTTTCATCTCTGTTTTTCTGATTTGAAACACCTGTTTCGTTATTAGGTGTGTCTTGAAGTAAAGGCAAGTCACGCAGTTACACATAATAGTCGGCAGGTGGCTTCAAATTCCCGCTTCAGATACTACACACACCTGTGGTTGGGTAACGCAGTAAGTAAAAGTACAGATTATGGCTGTACGTTTAGGTGAAGTACAAGTAACAAGTATCTTCTAATGAAACTACTTAAATGAAGTTACAAATAGGTGAAATATGTACTTCAGTAAAGTAAAGAAGTACTCGGTTACCTCCCATGTATGTTTTTCGCACTTTTAGCTCTAGGGAAATGACATAAGATGACGTACTGTACAGAAGTTACTAGATCAACCATCCTACTACTAAAACTTAAAACTATTCTCTTTCATAATCTCTCACTCTCGATCCCACTTTCAAAGCTCTCGCTCCCACCTGACCTCCTCATCTCCTTTCTGATCACTTCTTCTCTCACGTTCTCGGTCTCCTCTCCTTCTTTAAATAGCTTTAGCATGTCCCATTTAATGGCCCTTTAATTGTCTCCTGCTGTCTGCCTTTGTCCTTGGCACACATTCTTGGCTTCATTTATATGTCACGCATGACTTAAAAGCAATTATGATGGCGAACATAATAAGCATTACATGATTATGGTTAACACAACAAGCGTTCGCAAGACAGAGGTTAATCTGAATCTATAATTGCATAAGCATGTGATTGTGTCTAATGGTTGGAGCATTATCATGCTGAGTAAATGATCACTACACTGTATTTTAGATTAATATTAGTAATGTAATGCAGTGCCACTATCTATAGCTGTATTCAAAATCGAACTGAAAGTAGGCGTGTTCCCTCTAGTTCATAACTGGTATCATCCAGGTTCTATGAGCTTTTTTCAGTCTACTGTAAATAATTAAGAACATCAATTGCCGTCTGATTATATTGGATCTGATGGACTTCGGTAAAACGGCATCCGCCAAAACCTAAGTCAGCCAATCACATGGCAGCAAGACAGTGCATTTAGGCATGTAGACAACAGTCGAGACGATCTGCTGAAGTTCAAGCCGAGCATCTGAATAGGGAAGAAAGATGATTTAAGTGACTTTATTACGTGGCATGGTTGATGGTGCCAACCATATCTTGGGTTGAAAGAGGATGTTCTGAAAAAGAGAAAATATCCAGAGAGCGTCAGTTCTCTGGGTCAAAATGCCTTGTTGGTGCCAGAGGTCAGAGGAGAATGGCCAGACCGGTTCGAGCTGATAGAAATGCAACAGTAACTCAAATAACATCTTGTTACAACTGAGGTATGACAATGAGCATCTCTGAACACACAGCATGATGGCCTTGCAGCAGGTGGGCTACAGGAGCAGAAAACCACACTGGGTGCCACTTCTGTCAGCTAAGAACATTGCAGCTATGAACATTCGCATTGGCTCACCAAAATTGCACAATAGAAGATTAGGAAAACATTGGCTGTTTGATGAGTCTTGGTTTCTGCCGTGACATTTAGAGTAGACAACATGAAATCATGGATCCATACTGCTTGGTATTAACGGTTCAGGCTGGGTTAGGGTTAAAAGAAGGTGGTGTAATGGTGTGGTGGAGATTTTTGAGGTATACTTTAGTCCCAATAGTACCAACTGGGCATCGTTTAAATGCCACACCCTACCTGACTGAGTACTGCTGCTGATCATGTCCATCTTTTCATGACCACAGAATAACGCATCATCTCAAACTGTTTCTTGGACTTGACAACGAGGTCACTGTACTCAAATGGCCTCCATAGTCACCAGATCTCAATCCAATAGAGCTCCTTTGGAATGTGGTGGAATGGGAGATTCCACATGGATCATGGATGTGCAGCCAACAAATATACAGCAACCGTGTGATGCTTTAATGTCAGTAAGGACCAAAATCTCTAAGGAATGTTTCCAGCATATTGTTGAATCAGTGCCATGAAGAATTTAGACAGTTCTGAAGTCTAAAGCAAGTCATAGCATGGTGTACTTAATGAAGTGAGTGTAATTTGGTGAGTGGCTGTATTTTCAGCACTAAATGCAGCCCAAAACAAATGGAAGTTATTTTTTGGAGACCTTAGGAGACATAGTTTGGTGCTAGTTGAAAGTAAAATGTTGAAAGTAATGCCTCGTGCCCGAAAGTCTCCTGGGATAGGCTCCAGGTCCCCCGCGACCCTGATCAAGGATGAAGCGGTATAGAAGATGAATGAATGAATGAATGAATGTTGAAAGTAAATGGTCTGTGTGGGTAGCATCTTTAAACAATCTGGGCTTTCCTTTTGTGAGAAATGTTGACGAAATGCAGCACCTTTTTTAAAGGTCAGACTACTGGCGGCTTAGTGGTTGGCACTGTCGCCTTGTACCTCCTTGTAGGGTTTGGGTTCTCCCCGTGCATGGTGGGTTTCCTCTGGGTACTCCAGTTTTCTTCCCACAGATCAAAGACATGCAGATTAGGCTAAGTGGCATTCCCAAACTGCCTGTAGTGTGTGAGAGTGTGTGTGCTCTGCAGTGCATTGGCAACCTGTCCAGGGTGTACCCCGCCTCGTGCCCTAAGTCTCCTGGGATACTTTCCAGGCTTCCCGCGACCCTGAATACAATAGGATAAAGCGGTATAGATGATGAGACTACTGGATAGACTTATTCGAATACATATACACTTAGACAGTATTAGAATATTAGCAACTTATTTATAGTTATTTTTATCCGGTTGCATCCATAATCTTAAACACGTGGTTTTTGTATAGACAGGTTACTCCAGTATACGTCGAGACATTTTAATCTGCCAACATGTGATACACAAAGCTTGGAATCTGGCTAAAAAAAAAAAAGAAAAAGCTACAAATCCTGGCTCATTCGAACCATACACAATGCCTTAAAGTGCAAACTGGCCATTCTGCTATCATATCAGATCCACTGCAGCTTCATAACGCTGAATCCATCTCTGTCAGAAAAAAACGCGGCTTTCACACCACATGAGAAATAGCTCTCTTTGGACGTCCACTGAGATGCTGTAATTTGCTCGTTACTGAAACACCACAGGCTAAAGCAACACAGCAGGAATGATTCAGATATGAACTGTTCCTTTTTTGTTCTGCGAGACATTTTTTGTTGTTGCAGTGAACAAGTATATGAGGTTATAGAGACTTTCAGATGTAGAGATCCTTCTTAAAGGTTTTTTTTTTTTTTTTTGGCTCCGGTGTGTGAAGACGTTGTGTGTAAGGTGTAGTCGGTGTTCCTTTATCATGGGCACCCAAGGCTCATTGATGTCCGCAGGGATCAAAGGCCAACCGGTCTGTTCCAGAAAATAGAAAAGCCAATGCTAAAATGCTAATCGCTAAAAAAAATTCAAATGGTGACCACGATAGAAAGTCACCGCAACAGCACAGCCTGATGCACACCGGCCCCAGCAGGCAAAGAGCCCAAGGCCGCCAACTCCCCAAATCCCAATCAGTTCCAGGAACCTGACAGTGACTTCAGTGTTCCTCAGTGTCCTGTGTTCCTATTCACTGGATGTGGATTCAATAGAAGACCTTTGGGATATGGTAGAAGGGAAGATTTGCACCATGAAATGATGCAATCATATCATCATGGAGCAAAAAAAATCTCAAATGAATATTTCCAACATTTTGTGGAAGAATTGAAGAAACTATTTTGAGAGCAAGGTGAAGCACTACCCAGTAACAGCGGAGTGAGTATATATATATCTACCTATATATCTATATCTATATATTCAAAGGCTTGGTATAATGTCGCCTTGCACCTCCAGGGTCCGGGTTCGATTCCCTGCCAGGGTCGATTCCCATCTCTGTGTGCATGGAGTTTGCATGTTCTCCCCGTGCTTGGTGGGTTTCCTCCGGGTACTCCGGTTTCCTCCCACAGTCCAAAGATATGCAGATTAGGCTAATTGATGTTCCCAGATTGCCCGTAGTGTATGAATGAGTGTGTGAGTGTGTGAGTGTGTGTGCCCTGTGATGGATTGGCACCCTATCCAGGGTGTACCCCGCCTCGTACCCTAAGTCTCCTGTGATGAGCTCCAGGCCCCCGTGACCCTGTATACAGGATAAAGCGCTATAGACGATGAGTGAGTGAATAACTGGACAAATCTCATTAAGAGTATTAAAAAGAAACATATTTAGAAAATAAACAAATACTTAACTTATTGACAATGACGCAACTTATGCGTCACCTGTAATAAATTGCAGCCTTTTACAGTTAAATGATTGCACAGGTTCATATCCCGATTTCTGTATTGTATATGTATTTTCACACTGATTCCCATCAGTATTTGAATAAAACATATTTATACCCAGATCTTCTGTTCTGTACTCTCTCACAACCTTTTATGCTTTTATATCAACCTCCTTAACACACTTGGAGTTTCATCACTAGTGTATATAATTATATCTGCTCCTTTAAGTACTTAGATAAAAGATAATCTAAGATAAAAAAGGCTGCGTAGGATAAATATGATAAATATGATAAAGGAGAGTGAGTTGAGGAATTATTAAACAGTATCATGTAATACACCACTATCACGAATGTCCTTGGCGCACGAATTCATGAGAAGAAGAAGAAGAAAAAAAAATCCTTTCGACACTAACCTGTCCGGCGCTTTTCCCTTCACTGCCTCCGCGTGCTCTCCTGGCGTAGGTGTGTTTGTGTCACATTGTGAAGCTACGTTCACATTCCACTCTCTGGGGGTCGGCTGACAGCTCATCGTCTGTTCGTGACCTGGTCAAGGTGCTGGTTTTTTGCTCGTGTCAAAGGTTTCTCAGTCGCTCCCCGGCGACGCCGAGTCCGCGACAGCAACGTGCACAAACGTACCGGATCTCCCGCCTAGTTGCATCATGACATCTAGACGGATTTTAGTGAAGATCAGCGTTCTGTTCCTGAGTAATGGGAAGATGATCGCTCTCATGGTTGAATAAACGTCTCAGAGTTTGATCTTGACCTACGCACACACTCTGTAAGAAAGAGGGAAACCTCAGTTTGGAGAATTTGTGCAGCTGCGGTATGTCATAGTGTAAATGCCACTGAACAAATTTATTTCTAAAGGTTATATCGATATACACGGCGTTCTGTGAGCGCACCGGTTAAAAGGTTGAGGTCACGTCGAAATCCCCTGGGATTTAAAAGAAAAACACACTTTAAAGCTATTAAAGCTTTAGACTAAGGATTTTTTATAGGTGTCACGTTTAAAGTATAATTGATCCTTACAAAATACACGTTGAAAAGGTTTGTGCTGATTAAAGAAGCGTGAGCATTTGCGTATTCGATGATAGACGAAGAGGGATCGCTTCTGAAACTCATCAGTCTGTTCCTGCTCCAAGGATATCGTGTGCGGCAAATTGCCAGGAAACTGAAGATTTCACACGTCAAGTGTTCATTACTCTCTTTAAGAACAGCACCAACCAGGATGGAAAGAAAAGCAGGAGGTCACAATTGCACCAGTTGTATCAGAGCCAGTATCAGAATTTCTAGGTTGAGAAGCATGTCTCACACGTCCTCCACTGGCTGCTTCATCTCATGTCAACACCTGTCTCAACATCAAGAATCAAGAGGTGACGCCATGATGGTGGCTCAATTCAGTTGAGTTAGATTTTACTTCTACTGCACTTTTAACCGTGGTTATTGTTGCAAAGCTAAAGTATGGATATAAATTTGGCGGCGCGGTGATATAGTGGTTAGCACTGTCGCCTTGCACCTCCAGGTTCTGGTACACTATAACTATAAGATTGTCCCTGATAAGTAAACCGAGGGTGAGGGTGACAAGGAAAAACCTCTTGAGATGGCAATAGGAAGAAACCTTTACAGAAACCTGCAAATCTTCATTTGGGTACTATCCATGACCACCATGAATCAGTCCCTGGTACATCTGTGTGTTATAAGGCTGAAAGGTCCTTATACCAGAGAGTTGATAATAGAAAGGCCATTTTTTTGCTGGAGGACGCCTGGGTCCTAAACAATTTGGGGCAATTCCGGTCCTAAACTTTTAAGCGACAGCAGTCGTGAGCCCTCACAGAAAAACCTGCCTGCAATAGTCGAGTCTAAGATCATCTTCATGCTCATTGAGTGGAACAGCAGCAGCCAGAGGAGACAATAACTATAACCAGGAGTGGGGCACCAGGATGCGTCAAATAGGTCCAGAGAGCAGAAGGGGTCTGGATCACTGGGAACCCAGGAGTACCATGTGTACAGTAGCTTAACAGGAAAAGAGAGCGAGAGACAGAGAGAGTAGTTGGGTTTACTCATAGTCACATAATGGAGAAGGTCAGCGTATATTTATTGCAGAGTGCATGCAGGGAGTCCACTATGACAGTATAACTAAAAGGGAGAGACAGAAGGAAACACAGACATGATGAATGATGAACATGATGAATGCAGACATTAGGCAGAGGAAGACTGGGGGATGAAAAGTGATATCTACAGACAAATCTGTGTTGGAGGTGTTTGGATCACATACAGAAGAACAATTGTGATATTAAGTGTTGACTGAGGGGAGATGTGGGTACAAACCTGTTTGTGGCAATTTCAGTCTTAAAACTAATGTCATGGTGCCAGACAACACAGCAAACCCGCAGAGACCTTAAGGACCTCGCAGAGACCTTAAGGACCTCGCAGAGACCTTAAGGACCTCGCAGAGACCTTAAGGACCTCGCAGAGACCTTATGAAGTCAAGCCTTCAGGGGTCAGAGCTCTTTTGGTGGCACAAGGGGAACCTACACAATATTATACTTAATGATTTGGGTTGTAATGTTATGGCTGATCAGTGTAACTCGTACAAGTCAGAAAATAATACACAACTGTGATTTACTAAAACATAAAATCAGGAAGAAAGAAATACTAGAACTGGTAGTATGAGGATGTACAACATGTACAGGTCTACGCTGCTTAACGTCCCAAATCCGTTCTATAAAACCGGACGTTATGCAGGTTGATCGTTCTGCAAAGAAATGTTGGGCGGAATAAATATATGTTTATGTTCTGTTGTTTTGAGGTTGTATGTGGAACATTTTCCCAAAGTCATTTACTCAAAGTCAGTCCAGCTTGCTACTGTAAAACAGGGTCTGTCCTATGTTGTGTTTTGTGTGGACAACATGGCAAACTAATTATAATCATATTTTTAGGGTTATATAATCAATAGTTTTGGGGTTTCTGCAGGGAAAAGATGAAAAAATGCTGGAGGAGTCGAGGAGATGTCATTTTTTTAAGCATGGTTTAGGAAAGGTTTCTGACGGAGAGCTTTGGTGGTGCTATTTATATAAATAAAAAAAAGGTTTTGTCTGTACATTGGTCAGAACTCGCTCTTTCAATGATATCTTTATACTTCATACATTGGAGGACCAGATCTCAGAAAAAAACTCTGTCTGTCTGTCTGTATATCTGTCCAGCCAGATTTTGTCACAGCATCATGCAAAACTGGCTGGACAGAATTTAGTGAAACTTTAACAATACTTAGGTTTTTGTCTGAAGTTAAACCTGCGGCATAAATTTAATCAAAATGTTGAATAGAAGTTAAATTATAAGCAGGATTATGTCACAGCATCTAGCTCTTTTTTTTTCTTTTCCCCTTGATGTGGGTGTGGCTATATGTGTCGCTCAACAGAGCCAGTCGACAGGTATGAGTTTGAGAATATGCAAAAGGCACAGAAACAACGGTAATATATACAAGCCGCCAGAAATGAAAGCGTGACACAGCAAGAAAAAAAAAAGCGAAGTAGTCTATGAAAACTGAACCTTCAAAGATGAAAGGACTGATCAATGTATGTTTATTCTTCCTGCGGGACGTTTAAAACCAGTTTGCCTTATATGTTCTCGAAAGGGTGGTGCTAATAAAAAGCAGTAATGTGAAGCATCACTGTGATATAAAACACGGGTCGTTGCGTGTACTGAGAGCCCAGTGTTATGTGCTAAAATACTATATAAATATACTAAATATATATAAGTATATATAAAATACTTCATCTAGTCAATGATAAAAGGGACATCTTGAAGGATGGCGATCTCTCCATGCTGTAATGATATTTCGCACCCAGTTCATGGCACTTGATTGGAGCCGGTTTCTTTCTACAACACCACAACAACCCAAAGCACCAACAGCTCCAAAGCGTGTCAGAACTATTTAAAGAAGAAGCACTGAGCTGGATTTGTGTCTGTAATGGATCCGCCAGTGCAGCCACCAGATCTTCCCCCTGTTGAGCTCATGTGAGGGCAGCTTGACTGGTACGGGATGTAAAAAAGTCCCCATTAAGCCCGTCCAAGTTGTGAGTAGCGTTTTTCAAGAAACACGGGGTGAGATTTCCTTAGATTGCCTCAACAAACTGACAGCTAGACTGCTAAAGGTCTGCAAGGACAAAATTGTTATTGTTTTGACTACATATCCTCATTTGATGAATAAAAAGAGTTTTTTATGGAAAACCTGAAACGTCCCGGGTGACTGCAAAGTTTTAACCGGCGTACTGTGTATCTGTGTTTGCGCAAGCTCTTGTCAGTATCTGCTCTGGTCCGCTCTTTTATTTAGATTGAACAAGCCTGGCGTTGGAGTTAGAGCGAGAGAAGGAATAAAGGATGGAAAGAAAGAGGTTTAACAGGATCTTCTGTGTTAAGTAAAGCCGACTCAGTCTGGCAGATGGAAAGTCGAATGCAAAATAAGGCAGGAGTTTTACTGTGTAACTCTCTCTAATGATATTGCACTAACACACTCTCTCTCTCTCACACACACACACACACACACACACACACACACACACACACACACACAGAGCTTATTTAAGACGGTGTTGACACAGCAGGGTCAATTTATGGGGTGGAGAAAACTATGTGATGCACACACTTAACCCTCTGTATTTGAAGAGGGCGTGTGTGCCTGTGTTTATGGGTCGCATTTAATCACAAGCGTTCTTTTATGAACGCGTTTCGTCTTCATAATGAATCATTACTGGCTGGTAACAGCGTTTGTCCGCGCGATCTGGAGAACATTTAGGGGTGATTTGAGGATTGAAAACGAGACAGCTTTCAAAATGGTACATTTGTATGAAAATGTCACACAGTTGATCAGCTTTATGGTAACTACATAAAGTATAAAGTATGTTTAGGGATTTAGGACTCGTTTTTCACCAGCATTCGCATTCTTTCCGTAACTTGTGATCTGATTGGTCCTGAGAGGTGCTGAAGCTCTATTTTGGGGGAAAAAAACCCTCTTAGAAGGTTGTGGCCTGTTGTTCATAGAGTTGATGTATAATATAATCCTAAGATTAGCTTCACTTAAAATGCATTCCACATGCTTGGCTCATTCCAAGACGTTTTCACGTGTTTGGGCTTATCAAGGAGTTCCTGGGAGGCCAGCGTTTCAAACGTTAAACAGGCATTTTGATCACGGCTCTGGTGCAATGAGAAAGAAATTCTACCTTGATATATATATCTTTCTACCTTGATATATATATATATGTGTGTGTGTGTGTGAGATCTGGCAGGTGTAGTACGTGTTATGAGTGTCAGTGTAATCTGGAGGGATTAAGCCTGAAGAAAGGACAAATTTGATGAAAAACGTTTACACGCTAAGCTCCCGGCATTAGTTTAACCTCGTTTTCCTTTATGTACATCGAACAGTGACATGAAATCTCAGATCACAGAGACAGCTTGGATTGTCGTTTTGGAGAGAATAAGACACTGAGAACACATCACATAGACAGAGACAGCTGTACTGTATACATGTCCCCCAGGGTCAGACCCCTCTGTACAGAGCCAGGGGGACGTGGATTGGGAGTCGTCCCATATTATATTCAGTTTTGTGACAGCATGCTTCAATACAATAAAATGCATATAGACTTCAATAACACAACTTCTGCAGCAAGCACACTTTAATGCAAAAGTTTGCCCAGACTTCCGGTTGTAAAGCCTCCAAACTTAATTAACTCCGTACTTAATTGGCTTTTAGCTGTCTTTATGCAGGTCAAAAAATGTTCTTTTTTTAATTGTCTGGTAAAGACAGTTCTGGAGCGTGATAAATTCTCTCTCTTCAAACACTTCTCAAACATGAACGTTACTAAGCAGCTGAGTGGGGATCTGAAGATGGAGCTAATTGATGCCTACGAAGCCGAGGAAGTGTATAAAAAGATAGTAAAATTAAGAAATAACAGTTATGGGGAAATGTGGAAGTCAGGGCAAGATCTGAAACACCAGATAGAAACGCCAGTGGAGTGGTGGTGCGGTGGAACACTGTGCAATCCGGATCTGCATGGAAATCTAACCTGGGACGTCTATTGTCTATTATTGTTAATATTATGTCATCCTTGATGAACGGGACGACATAATATTATGCACTTTGACTGATGGGTAATTTTGCTTGTCCAATTCCAGGGAAGTGATGACCTACGGTTTACTTGTTTCCCTCAGTTTCCACTGTTTATGGTTCTCATTGATCTGCGCAGTTTTGCCCGAGCACATACAGGGAGTGCAGAATTATTAGGCAAATGAGTATTTTGTCCACATCATCCTCTTTATGCATGTTGTCTTAC
>JAQQZS010000008.1:6536415-6551573 GCA_030068045.1 Platyallabes tihoni | reverse complement strand
CTCGCGTCCTATAAACACACACTCAGTCTGAAAGCAAACCCAAGAAAGTGAGTACTCACATGAACGGGAACGATTCCAATACGACATGGGCAAAACTCAATGACAGAGCGATGTGCGGCACCATCTTGTTTCCTTTTATGCTTTCAGGTTCACGACCGTCTTACTTCCGGGTCCTAGTGCCGGCCGTGACTGAGTGCGCATGACAGTTTTGTCCTAAAAACGTCTTTTTTGACTGCTTCAGGAGAAAAAAGTTCAGTATTTGAGTCTGTGTAAGTCTACAACATGATCTTCATATGCCATGTTTGGAAAAAATGTGGCCTAAAAACTTATGGGGATCAGGATTTTAGTTCTCTTGCTGTAATACTCACTCACTCACTCATCGTCTATACCACTTTATCCTGCATACTGGGTTGCGGGGGGCCTATCCCAGGAGCCTTAGGGCACAAGGCGGGGTACACCCTGGATAGGGTGCCGATCCATTGCCAAGCACACAAACATACACACATGCACTTATTTAATCTGCACTTTTTCGACTGTGGAAAGAGACCGGTGCAACAAACCAAGCACAGGGAGAACATGCAAACTCCATGCACACAGATCCAAGGCGGGAATCGAACCCAGATCCTGGAGGTGCAAGGCGACAGCGCTAACCACTAAGACACTGTGCCGCCTCAGTTGGAAAAACCCTTCACATAATGCAACAAGCTGGGGAAGAGATATCTTCTTATATGAGGTCACAATAGAGGAAAGTCTAATTGTTTAAACACCGGCCATTACAAAAAATTAAAAATGGACAAAAAAAAACAGGAAATGTACAGTATTTCTCAAAATTGTTTTGGAAACCCATCTAAATGACAAAAAAATTATTTTGTATATTTTAAGTGTTGGACTACTGATTAAAAGGTCATGGGTTCAAAGCCCAGCATCACTGTGCCACCCCTGTTCGACTCTTAAGCGAGGCCTTCAACCGTCAACTGCTCTGAACATGGGTGTCTGCCATACGTCTTAAATATAAAGGTAAATATTAATCCACAAGACAGAACAAAAAAGGGAAAGCAGAGACAGTGTACACTCTTTTCCTAGGAAGCATTGTTGAAAAAAAAAAAAGAAAGAAAGCTGAGAAAGTAATAAATAACTATTATAAAAGTTATAATAACTTAATGTCTTAGTCACAACCGAATCTGGATGAAATAATTCTTTCAAAATAAAAGGATGTGAGGCAACATATTCTTGAGTAATGAGTAAAACCCAGCAACACGTAACTGGTGTAAATTTCCTAGACTATGAAAAGCACTTATTAAATAATTTTGTATGTTTATCACATATGACAAAGTGACAAATATTAATTGGAAAATATTCATTTTTGTAGTATACTGTAGGTAGTCCCCGACTTACGAACGAGTTCTGTTCCGGGAGAACGTTCGTAAGTCCGATTTGTTCTTAAGTCCGACAAAGTGAGTCTGTGGACTGTGAATTCCACAGGAATTGGACTGAGGATTTTGCAAAAATTGGAATTATTCACCATCAGGACAGCTTTACAGGACAGCCATTTTCTGTCATCGTGCTCTCGGACTGATTCATTGAAAACGGTGAGGCCGACTCATTTCTCCCGCACCCCCCACATGCAAACACACATGCAATATACCGGACTTTGGACATTTTATACATTCACTTACACACTAAAAATATTGTATATAATTGTAAATATTGGTATCTGGTTCACTGCAGTGTCTATTCTTTGTACAATAAACGTGAGATACCTCAGTGATTGAACCAGAAGTAGAACCGTGGTCCGTTCGTATCTGCGGAAATTCATAACTCAAATGATCGTAAGTCGGGAAGTACCTGTATTATTTCCTCAATTGATGCACATGAATTTAACGCATACATCACAATTATAAAGACGACTCCTTTGCTGTGTGTTTTTGTCACTTGGTATGTGGGAAACAAAGATGGCAGCTGCAAGATCATAGTGTATTCTTGCACAGACTCAAATACTGTATGCTCCTCGCACAAACTGTGTTAAACCGTCTCCATCGTGATGCACACCTCTAATCTCAACCTGTTACCGTGTAAATATTTCTGACAAGATTTTTAAAAAGATATAAAAAAAATTTACCTATACTTTATCTCGTATGTATTTGTTTCTAACATGATCCGATCATCCTTAATACCAATGGATACGCACACATAAACACTTATTATTCACGTAAAAACTCTCTTTAGACTAAAAACTTTGCCTTTAGACTTCTATTACAAATCAGTTCGGACTAAACAAGTTTTTCTATTTTGTTTCCTCAGAACATTTTAGTCCTTGCTATACTGTACATTATTTAAAAAAAACGCTAGAGTATTCCTTTAGGCAGCTTCTGCTCTGAATGATTTCTCTTCCCAAACACACACACACACACACACACACCTCCTCTGCCACAATGACGGATTTTCATTAAGAAACTCCATATACAGTAGATGTATTTTTAATACCGCATTTATGCTAAGTGTTTCAAGTGTGCAGCTACATTCACAAATCATGAGCACATGGTCCAAAAGCACAAACAAACACATCGTGTGTCACGTACATTCCTCCTTGTGAGCATTTCATCAGGACCGGGCGGTGAGTGTATGTCTGTGAGTGTGTCCGTCTGTCTGTCTGTCTGTCTGTCTGTCTGCCAACGATGCTGTTTATAATTCGATTTTTTTTTCTAAAACGTAAGAAGATGAGCTGATTGTCTTCTTCAAAGGGACATGGCCAGTATCTTTGGATGGAAATAAAATTCTGTTTTTGACCCAGTAACAAAAAAAAAAAAAGCTGAACTTTTTTGTCATTTTATTTCATTAGCTGTTTTACTGTACAGAGCATGAGTGAAAATGAGAGAGAGAAAGTGAGAGAGAGAAAGAAAAAATAAATCAATTGGATCTTCCTTTCAGCAGTGTGCCTGTTGTTTCTGGGGATCGTGGGAATGTTTGTTGGTTATTAGCCGAAGGGAGACGGCTTGTCGTTTTGTCTTGCGTCACAATGACGTGTCAAAACAGCCGAAGGTCCTGCGAAAACACACAATCTTTCTCTAAACCTAGACAACTTGCAAAGAATAAAATCACCTGTTCACAGCTTTAATATTAAGGGAAATAAATCTGTCATTACTTCACACACTCCTCAGATTCTCCTCTTTCCACATGTTCTTGTGTTTAAGTGCACTGCTAAGGCTAATCAGACTAGAGGAACTACAGTATCTTGAATATGGAGAAATATACTGTATCTTACATTCTTATGTGAGAAGTACTTGTTATTATATTAAACATGTTTTTACTTATTTTACAAGAGGTGTTCAAGTCAAACCGAGACTTCTGATTACACTAAAGTTAAAATTACCTTTATTTCTCTATATAATCCCCTGCTACGCTAATGCACTTAACCCAGTGTTTCACTAGTGCTTGGATACAATCAAGTTGAAAGTTTTCTCAGGACACTAGAGCCATGACCGGGCTGCCTGCTTCACGTCTGCAACGCTGGCCTCCCAGGAACTCCTTTAATGGCCCATATGTGTGGAAATGGCTTGAAGCCAGGTCAGGACTGTACTGAGGATGTAGCAATAACTCCCACCTGAGTTTCTGTAATGTGCAAGTGGTGTTGGAGAATGATTGTGTGTACAGTTCCCACACACATATTCGTCTCTTCTGCAAGTTGGCTACAAGTTATCCGTCGATTTTTCCAAATGTTCACAGGAACGACTGCAGTGTGCTCCGAGTCAAATGGACTTATTTAAAACGTTTATATCATTAAAATTTCAATCGGTTTTATGACTTCATTCACAAGCAATTTCATTACAAGTCCCAGTTTGACTTGAATGCCCCTTCGGAAATTCTTACAATTATTATTTGCCAATATAACAAAACTATTTCAAGCTTGAGTAAGAACAAGTAAAAATGTCTAGAAGTAGGTATAATAATCATAAATTTTCTTTATTGCAATATTGCATGAATTAGATGAACCGACTAGATTTTGGAATCAATCCAAATACGGTTAAGGTAATTTTTTTTCTTCACTAGCTTCCTTTCTTTTTTTCCCCTTCCTTTTTCCTTTGTAAATGTCAATATTTAATCATGAATATGTTATGGTAATTTAAAACTTAATTACTCTATTAAAAGGTAAAGTTTCAGGTAATTATTACTAGCGCGCTAGTAATAATTGTAAGTAATAATAACACTATTATTATTATAATTATTGTATTTTGGGAAACGCAAATGGAAGGGTCTCAACCTCAGCACAAAATGCACTTTTTTTGAGTTATGAGGATCTGTTTGGTACCCTTGTCAAACGTAACTATTCTCCCCTGACTCCTATCCCACTTACAGGGTCCATGTAGAAAACAAGACTTCGTGTGTAAGAACGTGAACAACTTGGGTAGAAATCATGTCAGTCAAAGATAAATACCCCTTCAGAAATGGAGACTTTAACTCTTTAAATGGAGAAGATTGGTTAAACCGTTTGGGGGCTAACAAGGTTTGTTTGGGACCTGCCAAAAAAATGGATATTTACATTCATAGTACACTTTTTCAATGTGTGAGTCATGACATGAAATCAAAGGCCAAACCATGACCCCTCTCTCACACACACACACATACACACAGGAGAATAGAATGGCCAGATCTCAGAGACCCTATGTCCTACAAATAAGCCATTTTTGCCATTTTGCCCCAGAACCAAACCAACCACCCAAAACCAACACTCATCCTAAGTCACAATTTCTCCAGGAATTTACTTATTGTAAATTATCTCTTGTGGGCCAACCACAGAACCCTTAAAACCGCTAGGGGACCCACACTTTTGGAAACACTGAGTTAAACCATTTTCACGGCAAAAACTATTTAATAAGCTATAAATAGAAGGTGACCCAATGTCTGGATCAATAGCCGTTTTCCTATTTTACATTTTCTTTTTATTTCAGACACTCAATGGCTTCAGACATAACACCGCTCAACCCTTTTATTTGAGGACATCTGAAGTCGGTAGTTTATCAGAATCAGTACAGAACTACATCAATTCTAATGAGTGAAGAAATGTTTTTTTATTCGGCGTATACACTCTGGGTCGTGTCGTGAAGTCCGAGGCAGCCAGTTACTGGGCCACCCTGCATAATCCTAACAAAAATACAGCCGTGTCTTTTTATATAACATTTCCAATAATAAGAAATAATAATAATAATTTATTATAGGATTGGACTGAAGTAATTCTTTTTTTTTTCGCTGCTTATTCCACATATTTGTTTTATATTCTGGATATTAAATGTGCTCTATTTCATCAGTCATTAATTTGACCTACTTTATATAACATTCAGAACAATTACTTATGTTCCTTCCCTCCTTTCTTACTTACATACATTTTTTTTTTTTTTTTTACATTTTAAGGATTTACTTACTTAAAGATGCTACATTCTCGTTCTGAGCCCAAAGTTCCTGCTTATACAGTACAGTACCTCCTTTAGTTAGAAATGGCTGTGCTTCCGGTGGATGAAGATCTTTGGAGTAATTAGTGACTACAAAACATTTTTAGCAAACATATAACTATAATCTATGGACAATGATGAGAAATCTCAAAGTCTTGCTTATTAAACTTGTTCCCATATGTAAATTCTGTTGCCTCGCAAGTGCTAAGAAACAAAACAGAATACAGATCAGGTAACATTAGCGGTGCACTTAAATGCTAACACTTTGTAAATAGAACCAGTTAAAAAGCATGTGAAATAATGTGCATACAGTGGTACCTTGGCATACGTCCTCACGAATTTTCGCCTTAAGAACTGAAATTTTGCAAGAAATTTAACCTCAGCATGATGAAGCATTTCTAAACTGAACACACACACGTCTGGGAGCCATTCAACGCTTGTTTACGTCAGTGGTAAGCCAAGCGAAGGCGGTTCACATACTTTTTGTTGTTCTTTTGCATTTTGTGCAGGATTTAGTGAAGACACAGTACCATGGGTCCCAAGAATGTTAGCATGAACGGTAGCAAGAAGAAAACGGAGCCAGTTTCCGTTTAGTTTTTTTAAGTCGGTGCCAAGAGGAATCATCAATTATGGTTAAGTGAAGTTTATTGTCTATTTATTTCATATTTTACTTCATTTACATGACTTATCTAAATGTTTTTATATTTATGTATACAAAAATACGATTATAGTGTTGAAAATTGGTAATATTGGTAATATTTTATGGGTAAAGCTGGAACGGACTACCTGTATTTACATTATTTCCTATGGGAAAAATGTGTTTCGCAATCCAGAACTCACCTCCGGGCCAGATTAAACTCGTACGCTGAGGTACCGCTGTATTTCATCATTTCCTTTATCTTACTTCTCGTCCTTCATTTTAATTTCTTCTGTCTTACATGCAGTATTGCCTAAACCTTTTCAGAAAATGTTTATCTCACATTTCTCTCTCTCTCTCTCTCTCACACACACACACACACACACACACACAGGGACATATTTTATCAGAGATATACTGCCAGGTGCGAGAGCAGCCACCATTTTAAGGTCACCACAGGCTTAGCCAGGAATGAAATGAAATATGCGTCCTATATAAAAGGAGATAAAGGGCAAACAGAAAGCAATTCTGCTCTTTTCTCTCCAAGAAATAACACTGACATGCTCACGGCAAGGTTCAGACCCAAATGGACTCAGTTAAAGCAGTAAACAGCTGGATTATAGGAGACGTGACCTTAGCTAAGATTTGTTCACTTTCTTGCTCGCTGTTGGGGTAAAACAGGTCAGCTGACTTTTGCACTCGGCTACACACCATAATCAGGTAAAATTAGCAGGAGGAGGAGGAGGGGTGAGAGAGTATGTTGATATAATATCGGTATTGTATATTATATACAATAATATAATATTTATGATCATGTCAGGACAATGTAGCTCCATTAAGCAGCTGACTGGACACTAAAATATAGGCAGTCGAAAAAAAATTAAAAATCAGGAACAAGCGAGATTATTTAGAGAGATACTTGTAAAAACTTGACACGGTGGCTGAGAAAGTATGTGTGCATAGAAGTGAATATGCAGAGCATACAACATTCAAGATCACATGTTATAGTCCCTTTGAAAAAATTTGCACACGTCTTGGAGGTCTCCAAAATGTGAGCTGAAAAACAAGATCCATGTGGCTGCTTGATTTTTTTTTTTCTGTTTCACTCCTTTTCCAAACTCACAGTTTCAGTGTCTATAGCTTTAAATGATCTGACAATAAACAATCATTTGTGTCATATATTTTTTTTAAGTCAATCAGAGCACAGAACCAGAAATGTCCATGTTTGGGATCTCATCAGGCATTTCCCTTACCTGCATTTTTGAGACATCCTCAATATTTAGGTGTATAAAAGTTAAAACATAACTAAGACCTGAATAAGGCCATGTTACCTGATAACCGCTAACCTAGGCATTTTTAATAGCTTTGGATCACTAGGTTTTCTTTTAACAGTTAGGTGCTACCCGCTACCCTACTGTAGGTTGCTATGACAGAGCTGAACATTGGACTGGGGGAAGGTCTCTTGGTATATGAGGTCACAACCTGAGGAACAATCTAACTGGCTTGTTTAAGCCCCAGCCAATACAAAAACAGAAAAAGGTCAAAAAGCATGTCTCATGTCTTTATGCTTGAACATGCATACTAGAGTTTTTTTTATAGTATAGTATTCATTTGTCACAAATACGTTCCTGCACAGTGAAATTCTTCTCGTTCCCAGATTAGAAGGTCATGAGTTCAAACCAACATGCTGGGCCCTTGAGCAAGACCCTTAAGATGTATAATGAGAAAAATGTAAGTCACTCTGGATAGGGGTGTTGGAACCACTGACCTTCTCGTCAGTAACCCAGAGCCTTAACTCTGAGATCTACCACTGTCATCCATATGTCCAGTATATACACACACACTGCCTGGCCAATAAAAAATTGCCCATTTCAGAAAAGTCAAACTGTTCAGCAAAGAAAACAACTAAGGAGATTTATGATTACTGGAAGTGAGTTAAGAACCCTTCAACACATTATCAAAATCTGGAAGGATAGTGCTGAACTGTCAACTTTGTGGAAGAAATGTGGTGTAATGAAATCATGAATGGAAATCATTTTAACACTTGAAGATGCACAGTAAAAAAAAATTAATCGACAGTAAAAACCAGTCGTGTTTAATAGTGAAAGTAAGAGCATTTCAATATACGCACAATGTGATGAGAATAAAGAAACAAGGAAACCACTTGTTAGTAAAGATGAATCAGAGAAAGTTTGAGTCTAGACTGACCCTATTCCAGAATGATGGGGGTGTCAGGGTAAGAAGGGAAGCACATGAAGCAATGCACCCATCATGCATAGTGTCCACTGTACAAGTCTCTGGAGACAGTGTTATGATCTGGGGTTGCTTCAGTTGCTCAAGCAACGTTATGCGGCAGCAACGTTATGCGGCAATAAAATGAAGTAAGCTGACGACCTGAATGTAGTGAATGACCAGGTTATCACAACTATGGAGTTTTTTTTCTCTGATGGAACAGACATATTCCAGGACTCACACTACAAGAAAGAATGGTTCTGGGAGCATGAGGAATAATTTTCTCATACAACTTGACTACCATATTGTGTGCTATAATGAAAGCTAAAGGTGACTGAATGAAATCTTAGCTCTGTAAATCCTTCATAACGGCTCTAATCTGAGGTGCTGTTTGTTAATTGGTGATTTCTGAGGCTGGTGACTCTAAATGAACTTCTCCTCTGCAGCAGAGGTAGGTTCTGGTCTTGCTTTCCTGAGAAGGTCTTCATGAGAGCCGGTTTCATCATGGTGGTTTGATGGGTTTTGTAAATGCACTTGACACAATACTGATCCAAAAGAGTCTTAAAATAACAATTGACTGTTGTTCTTCTTACTTAATTATATAATGCATTATGTTTAGTTTCATAGTGAAATCTCCAGTATTGTCCTAGAATGTAGAAAATAAATTACAAAAAAAAGAAGAAAAAAAAAACATTGAATTTGAAAGTAAATCCAAACTTTTGACTGGTACTATAATTTTGCCATTCGTTATCATGTTGGTATTTTGTGTATATTTTTAGTGTATTATTTGTCTTTAATGTATATTATTTTCAGCAACCTACTCAAAATGTATCATGATATAATAATTGAGAATTGTCATTTCTGAATGCCTAAATTTATGTTTCAAGAAGATGATGTGTGTAGACATCAGACAGGAAATGACACGCTACAGACAGACAGCGTATATGCAACCTCAAGGGCTGCAGAACTGCAAAGTTTTAATTTGTTAGCCAAAGTATGTGCTCTGAACTCCTCACACACACTGAAAGGGAGATCTTAAGGGTTGAACTACTTTCTATAGTAACAGCACTGACGTGAGGCTGAAGAAAGCTGATAACGTTGTACAGAAATAATCATATGCTTTCACAAAGCATTTACTACCATGTTGAAGCAGAGGAAGTATACACGGTATATTAGAAGATAACGGAATGTCAGGAAGAGGGAAGCGCAAAAACTCAGACTGAGAAGCAGCATGAAGTCAGTAACTTAGGATTTCACAAACAAGCAGCACTGATAAACACTAAAAGACTAAAAACCTAAAAACATTGGCCAATTCAACAGAAAGCCATAATAATATATGTCAAATAAACAATTTATATTATTCATCAAGCAAGCACTCATTCATCCATGAAAAAAAAAAAAACATCAGTTCTTCATGTTAGTGTCCAGTGTGTCTCCTCTCGCTCCGCCCACTTTTTAGTTCCCTTCCTCCCCCGTCTAGCTGTCCTGAGAGCCGCTGCTCTTGTTCTTGTTGCGGCTCAGAGGGAAGGTGGACTTGCTCTGTGGTTGGGTCATCTTGCTAGTCAGGTGGACGAAGGGCTCGATGAGAGAGCGCCTGTCGGTCACGGAAACCTCCCAGAGCCGGACCTTCTCCTGACGAGCCCACTGCTGAGCCGCCTCACTGTCCACTCTCCTCTGCTCAGCCACATCCAGCTTATTCCCCAACACCACAATCGTCACCTGAACAGAGACGAGACGAGTCAAGAGGACACAGAGGACGCATACAGAAAGATGTAGAAAAGTCGTACAGTAGATTCAACAGGTGTTAAAAGAAAAATCTTGTATTACACAGTAGAACTGCGACTCATAGGTAGACTGTTGATTTGCTTTGATCCAGTAGCACCAAAGTTTACAGTCTGATTTGTTAAGAAACTCTGGAAATAACACTTCAACACATTATAAAACCATGAAGGATAGTGCTGAACTTTGTCAAAAAAATTTGATAGGAAAACATCATGAAAGGAGATCACTTAAAATCACAGTAAAAACTTTAATAGTGAAAGTAAAAGCATTTTATGCTGGGGTATAAGCTGGAAGTGCATGATGGGTGTCTAATGTTTACTGTCTGATTTGTTTCAAGCAGCTGTATTTCTTACAGGTTGTGAATTATTAAACGCTACTAAAAGAATCTATAAATGATATCCTGTATAACGCGGGTCGCTGATTGATCAAACGCCATACAAACCGCTAAACTGCTTTTCCTGTTTTACTGTATCTTTTAACCTCCATAAATGTAAAAGAAGCTTAGGAAGCGATACTCTTCCAAAAAACGAGATTATTTGTTGTTGATTAACTCGGTTTGTATTTTCTGCACAAACTGTTTACATTTTGTTTACACTGTTTCTATTTACATTTAAATAGATCATTTAACGCCAGTCAAGTTACCTAAGTATTTTTTTAAAAAAATGTGAATCAGTTTTAAATCAAAAACTGAAACAAAAATTCAATAAATTGAATTGATTGCAAATAAAAGATTGATTAAACTGCATAATCAATTAAATTGTGCCTACTTGAAAAAATATTTACCTCAAGACACCTGTGTTTAGCATTTACAATGCCATAAGTAAAAAACTATTTGCCCCCTTGTTGTTGTTGTCTTTTTGCATATTTGTCAGACTCAGAAATGGCACAAGACTGGCACAACCAGTTATGAGGTTTAGCAGCAATTACTTCTTCTGATAAGGCCAGGCAGATTTGGACAGTTTTTTTTTCCTTAATAAATGAAATTATCATCAGAAAACTGCATTTTGTATTTACTTTGGTTATCTTTGTGTAATATTAAAATTTATTTGATGATCTTAAGTGCGACAAGTATGTAAAAAAAAAAAAAACACTAAGGGGCAAATAGTTTTTCACAGCACTGTTTATAAAAAGCAGGATAAAGCACAGTTCCCGAACCTCTTTCTTGTCACGGCAGCGGTCGATCTCCTTCTTCAGAGCCTCCATGCGCTTGAACGACTCTTTGCTGTCGATGCTGTAGACGAGCACGAAGCCGTCAGCGAAGCCGAAGTAATGGCGCGGGAACTCGACCCCGTCACGCAAACCCCGTGTGTCGTAGAAACGCACCTGCTCCCTCGTGCCCCGGTCCGTCTCCACCGAGCCGATATAGATGTCCTCCAGCGTCTCCATGGGCTCGGAACCTACCACACAAAATCATACAGGAACATTTTACTGCACAGGTGTCAAATCTTCTCCAGAACCAGCCAGGCCGGTGTGTGTGTCAGTGTGTGTGTGTGTGTGTCAGTGTGGGCTGGTTTTCATTCCACACCAAGCAGAAGCCACACCTAATTCATCCAGTTTAATCATTTGTTCTGGACTTTCAATGGACTATAAGGTGTGGCTTTGGCTTGGGTGGAATGAAAACCTGAGCACACACCGGCACTTTTCTGGAGACATTTCTCTCTCTCTCTCTGTTTTGTATAAAATATAATAAACTTCATTAATGTAGGCGATGGTTGTTCAATCAAAATAATTTAGAAACAAAGAAAATAATAATAATAATAATAATCATAATAATACACAGGCTCACCGGCAACATGGTTTCCGTACAGTAACTGTTCAAGGATCGCCGTCTTCCCCACAGACGCCTGGCCGCACACCACCACCTTACAGCTCTTTCCCATGATCACTCTTCACACAGGTTCACCTCATTTAATCTCTAAAACCAAGAAGCACAAAACAAGAAACAGCATAATGTAGATAATGTTTGTCCCTGAAACATTAAAATGTTTTAAGTCCATCCATCCATCTGTTCAATTCAATTCAATTCAATTTTATTTGTATAGTGCTTTTGAGAATGGTAAAGGCAGTTTTACACAATCGAAAGACAATTATGGAAATCTGTATAAATCAAGATGATCCCCTCTAGGAACCTCCATCTAGAACCCATCTAGGGAACCCCTGTAGTCCAACTAGGGACCATGGAGGCCACTAATGATTATTTATTTCCATTTTGTACGAACATGGTAGGATCTCTGGTCAACATTCACACACTACAGGAAATCTGGGAACGCCAATTAGCCTAATCTGCATGTCTTTGGACTGTGGGAGGAAACCGGATTACCCGGAGGAAACACACCAAGCACGGGGAGAAACTCCATGCACACGGACCCGAGGCGGGAATCGAACCCGGAACCTGGAGATGCGAGGCGACAGTGCTAACCACTAAGCCACCTTTTCCTCCACTAGTTGTTATTAGTATAAATATAATATCAGTGCATGTGCAGTAAATCACACTTGTAATAAAACATATTTCAATATTTGATTCCTGTGTTGCAACTATTTTTTGCCTATTTTTGCTGAGCAAATCTTGTTACAGTTAAGTATATTTTAAGGGCCAGAAAAAAAAATTAATGAATGAAGAGAATTTTTTTTTTTTTTTGCAGTGTCATGATTATTACAGCTTAGTAACACTTGTACATCTTATCAAACAGAACTTTAATACATAAACATAAAGAGCTGGAGAAAACATCAGAAACACACAAACAAGATGATCATTTTAATACAGACACATTTTAGACACATACGAGAATAAATGTAGTTATTTGAGCTCCGGTGAAGCAAGCATGAGGTTTATTTTCCTGATTATTTTTAATTACTGTACTGTATTCGTTCCAGTTTAAAACACACTGCTAAGCTAACCGTTAGCTCTCTCGTATCCGTACACAGGTGCGACATGAACAGCTGTTTACATGTGATACAATTAACACAACATCGCTGCTCGTTTCTCACACGGTCACTACTGAGCGTGTTTTACACAAATTAACGACAGAAACGGACAAACACACACAGAAGGAAATGGAATGAAGCTCGCGAGCTCTACTCACCAGCAGCACTTCCTGTTTACACCCGCATGTAGGGTTGCCAGGTCTGCGCAAATCTCCCCCTATTGCTTGAGAACACTGTACACTATTCTCTACTGTAATAACAACACAAGATGTATATAATAACACAGTATTACACTCACTCATCGTCTATACAGCTTTATCGTCTTTACAGTGTCGCAGGGGACTAGGCGGGAAACAATCCAATCCATCACACACACATACACATACTCATTCATACACTACAGGCAATTTGGGAACGCCAATTAGCTTAATCTGCATGTCTTTGCACTGTGGGAGGAAACCGGATTACCCGGAGGAAACCCACTAAGCACGGCGAGAACATGCAAACTCCACAGACTCATACACACAGAGGTGGGAATCGAACACAGAACGGAATAGAACTCGGACCCTGGAAGCGCAAGGCGGGCGACTGTGCTAAATAAAACACAGGGTCAGGGGTAGCTCAGTGCTTAAGGCATTAGACTACGGTTCAAAAAACCCCACGACCACCAAGTTGTCCCTGTTTGGCCCTTGAGCAAAGCCCTTAACCCTAAACTGCTCAGATGTATAATGAGATAAAAATGTAAGTCACTCTGGATAAGGGTGTCTGCCAAATGCCGTAAATATGAAAAATACAATAATGTCTAGGTATCCAGTTGCTAAGTTGTAAGCAATTAGTCATTGTTAGGATGCCTTTGTGACGCAACCCTCCCATTTTATCCGGGTTTAGAAGTCATTCTGCCAAATCTGAGTTTTTTCCTCATCTACTGCGTGACATCAAATCATCATGGCTTCCCACAGCACTGAAAATCAACAAAGTAAAACCTTAAATTGAGCTATACAGTACAGTATATAAGCTTTATATTAATCAATATACAGACTTATTTACGTGTTAAATCTAAAACACTGACTTGTACAGTTCACTGTTTTTAGAAGGAAGAGAGGTCTGAAATGATGTTATCCTCACTGTTGAATCCTCGCTTAGTACAGAAGTCTGGATTATAGTTTAAATAAACTTGTTCATTGGACATTTCAAACCTGGACAAAGTCCATATCTCTGAATTGATGTTTGAATCTTTTATTATAAATTGATGTGCTTCCTGTTCCATTGGTCAGAGTTAACTTGAGGTAATGAGTATCACCCTGCACTACTTAAAACTCAAATACAATTCACCATTAACCAAATGTCCTGCACGGAACAGTGCATGTAATTTAAACACATGTACCATTAAAAGTTAACTACAATATGATTTTTTTCCCTTTGCTATAACACTAGTTAATGACATCAGAGCCAAGGCAAGCCATTCATAGATGAAACTGTAAAACTGGGAACTCAACTGATTAGAAGGCAGTAGACACTGTGTGGTTCAACCTGCTGTAAGAACATTAATCAGAACCTTCTGACCAATCAGATCTGAGTGAATTAATGTCCAATTGATGGATAAAGGCTTCATTTCCTCAATAAACATTAATATCTGGCAACCCAGTAACCCTACTCACTCAGGAGACAATGGGGATAAAGGTGATGAATAAGGACAGACCGCCATCTAGTGTCAACATTATCAGTAACACCAAACTGTTTTGGCCTTTTATTCATGTCATATTACAATGCAGTGACACTGTAATTCATTTCCCACTTATTCTACTGTTTATATTTCTATTGTAGATAAACTATGAGAATGAGAATCTTTATGAATGTTTTTCCTTTTTTTTATTTGCAAAAAGGATAAAATTAAACACTAGCAAACATTTTGAAATGTTTTCTTCCTTCTTAGCCTTGCTAAAAATGCCAAAAAAGGAGAGATAAAATCCATTTAGATCACTAGTTCATGTTTTTATATAGTACACACACACACACACACACACACTATATATATATATATATATATATATATTTATATATACTGTGTTCCAAATTATTATGCAAATTGGATGTAAGTCTCATAAACATTAAATGTTTAGTTTTTAAATTAAACTCAT